>JANIJG010014888.1:0-21860 GCA_024611175.1 Megaceryle torquata
TATCCCATATACTCTGACTAAAGCTTTAGCAGGCTCTAAACAATTTCTACAGTGAAATTACATCTACAGGACATGTCTTCCTCTTGAACATGACAGCACAGTAAATATTGTATGGGCCATAAAGAGAGTTGAGCAGCAGTTGCTGGGCTGCCACTGTGCACATCAAATGTCCCTAATGCATAGTTTGGTCTGTTGGAAGACACGGGACAAAAGACTGGTGTTATAATGAGCCTCTACGTAAAGACTCCAGAATTCATCTCCATTCATAAATCAACTAACACAGAACCCCCAAGAGAAAACAAAACAGTAACATCCTTTCTTCTAGTTGAAGAATTCAAGGCAGAAAGGTGAGGTGCTTTTGGTTCACAAGATGTTCAAAAAGAACTTAAGGGCAGGTTTCCATTGCATTGCTGTGCAGACACCACATAGCTTTATGAGCACCGCACACCTATAGAAGTTGTCCTCCATGCCGAATGCCACAGTGCCAGGACTAACTTAACAGTATCTGAATTAGGGAGTTTAGGACTAGTTCACATTTCTCCACAAAACACCCAAACCAGCCTTGTGCTCTGTGTGTATTGCAAGACTCTCTTGTCCAAGAAAACAGCAATTCTGAGCCTCTCTGAGACTTGCTGCAAGGGTATGCAGACACTTTCTAGTTCTCTTCTGAAAGCCTAAAGATCCTATGCTGACAATAAAGCCACCTCTCTCAGATCAAGGTTTATTATTTTTGAGAAATTCAGATCACTCAACACCTGGAGGCAATTTCCTAAGCATCTGCAGTTTTACAATGTGAAGCCAAGGAGGGATGAAAGGGCAAAACCCAGTCAGCTCTCAGAAAACCTGGCACTCCTGGGCTTTGCAAGTTTGCCTTCACTGAGTAAAGTTGTCATTTGACGGTATCGGTGAAAAGCTTCTGGTTTAAGTGAAGAAACGCTGTGGTTGTGATTTTCTCTTCATTATATAGAACAACAATATTTTAGAAATTGTCAGTCAGATTTCATCCTGGCCTTAGAAAAGTATGTTGTCATAAAAACTGCTATAACACTGGAAAGCAGCACTCTGAACAGAGGATACAAATACACTAGCAAAGTGTAGAGAGGCCCATGGGTCGGCCATTGCTCATCATCAACCCAGGGCAGCTTGCACTCACAAGCTCAGAGACAAGCTCAGGCACAGTTCAGGAGCTGGACCATTGCCAACAGGCATTTTGGATGTGGCCACTCAGTTTTGGGCGATAAGGTTGTTTACTTGTGTGGCCATGAGACATGCCACCACTCTAGACCATGGGGCAGAAAACAGTTCTTGAACTACTTTTTATTTACAGTAGTGCCATGTTAGCGTTTATCTTGCCAGGACATGAGAGAACAAGAGCAAATGAGGCTCTCAGCAGGATTTCAGACATCAGGACTTAGCAGGAGGCAGTGAGTTACTGTAAAAAAAAAAATAATCAAGATTCAGTTTAGGACACCAAGTTGAGGTGTCTACATTTAGGTGTCAACATGTGAGGCAAAGGAGCAATTCAGTTTTTATCAGCCGAGACCTTCTTAGTGCCCTCTCTGCCTTCTGGATAACAGTGCAAAAGACTTTGGGTCTTTTCTGTGCCGTGTCATTTCTTACAGCACCAGATGAATATCTTGTGCACCCCAGGACATGTGTCTCAGCAACTGAGCAGAGCCCATAACACTGGGGAGTAGTGGCCTGAATTGCTCGCTGGGCTTCATTGGCTGTACTGACAAGTTCTCCACTGACCATGATGGTTTCCTAAGTAAAATGCATACTCAATATGGTTTGCATGTAGACACTGAAGTTCAGGAGTATTCATCTTTAATTTAATAATAAATTTAATTAAAAGGACAGGCATATAAAATCATATATTTGTCTTAATTAATATTATTATATTCTTATTTGTTCTAATCAAGGCATAGAGAGGTACGGATATCAAGGGCTACCAGTGTTCATTTCTATACTTTTCATTACTCTTCATTCTGCCATTCTAGGTACTGAAACTTTGTCTGTGTGAGATGGTATTGCATTTTTAGAGAAGGTCATGGATGGATCTCATCTGTGGATTCAGCACTGGTCTTTAATGTTTCTAAATATTTTTACAGAGCATAGAAAGCCAAGGTGGTAATAAATCCCCAGGTCCTATCTGCCCTTCTACCACCCCATCTATGACAACGACAGTCTTCTCAGATGGAGGTGCTGCAGTCTGAGAACTTCCAACAGAAGAAACAAAAGGGCAATAGCAAGGAGAGGCTTAGTAAATAGCTAAGAGACTTTACTGGGCATATTCAGACTTGCCCAGCCAAGCACAAAGACATGACCTGGAATCTGTCAGGACGTGTCCATGTCCACTATAAGCTCAGTCATGAGATGGACATTGTCAGGCAGAGGAACCTGACTCAGAGATCTCTTCTCCACTCTGCTGTTGACAGTCTGTAAGATCACAGAATCACACAATATCTCAAGCTGGAAGAGACCCATATTTGGGTCACAGCGTCACAGAATATCTTGAGTTGGTGAGGGATCCTGGGAGCACCCTTCACCTCATTATCGTCATCCCGTTTTTTGGTCTTGTCTGCTGATTTTTGTAACACTTTCAGCATGTGCTGCTAAGCCGGGTTGTTTTTGAACAATGCTTCCTTGAAAACAGGCCCTGACTCAACCTCCTGATCAGAAACTGGGGAGACTAAATAACTCTCTCCATGCATCCTGGATTAAGCAGTGTTTTCCTACTCACAGCAGCAACCTTTAACAAAGTGTCTTAAATGAGCAGAACTTTATTAGAGGGAAGTGAGGGAAGACAACAGAAGGAAGCATTAGTCTGGGAAGCTTGAATTAACAGTAAGCAAGCCCTTGCCTTGCTCCTCAGCATAGTTATTAAGGAATTAGCCTGGACCCAGCTTTCTGCTCACAGCTGTGATGGTGCCAAAGGGACGGCTGCTGCTGTCCTCCCTGGTCACATTCCCCTTGAAGCATGCCTATGCTCAGGATGGTTCAGTGAAGTGACTGCTCAGGCCATTTCCAGAGCTGTGAGTCCCATGGACAATGATCCCAGCCTTGCTGCTGGTGAAGGATATCCCCATGAAGCCCTCAGGCTAGGCAGATGCTACCAGTTGCCCCAGATTGGTGCTCTGTAGCCTCCACACCACAGGTTTTGCCATGGGCTGCTGTGGCTCATGAAGTATCACCTCTTGCTTACAGCCAGGGACCTGCTTCTGTCTACAGTCATCACTCTCTTAGGCCACCCCCTCTCCTTCTAAGGGGCATCACCATACTGGTATGCACCTGGAGCTCCCTTAGTAAGCTGGGGGTGACTCTTCTCCAGGTTCACCAATGGGGCCAGTGGACTCCACACCTTTTAAGATTCCTAGCCATCATGTTTACAAGCCTTCTGGGTGCAGCGGTTGTCTCCTACTGTGAGTTTTCACTGTACCAAGGCCAAAAAATTTAAAGCTTCCAGATATTACAAATACAAGTAAGAATGACAGTTTCAGTAATACACTACTACATGGTCCATAAGAGGATGATAACTCTACCAAATGGCCAAAAGTGATGGCAGAGCAAACAGGGAGGTGGGCTCAAAAAAAAAAAAAAAGTGTAGGTAGTGAACTGGTGAAGCACTGGCCTCTTCACAGTGGAGAATGTAATTGATAGCCATCACCCCTCTGATGCCTGAGAAGAAGGGTGTGTGCTTAGCTACAGAGGGAGGCATCACGCAAAAAGAGGGTAAGGAAAGGAAACACAGGGAACAAGAGGGCAAAAGGATAAGCAGAGAACATGATGGGAGATGGGACTTAAGAAGAGGCTGAGGCAGAGAAACAGCTAATCTGAGACAAGGTGCAGCTGTTTCCTACTGATGATGTCCTGACTTCTCTGAGGATTTTCCCCTTCCTTCTCCCCTTCATATCTTCACTACCAGCACACTCTGTGTCCATGGGGCGGCAGAGCAGGACACCTCCTGCCTGGACAGCCACAATGACACCAGTGCTAGTGACATCCAAAAGAGCCTAGAAATCCGTATTTCTAACTGGTTTGTTAGAAACACATTTTGGCACTGATGTTAGCCTTGAAGGTCCTTACATCAGAACAAATTGCATTTGTTTCAGGTTTGCCAAGTGCTATTATAATCTGTATTTATATTTCTCCAGAGCCTTCCTACCAGGTCTCAGGATATATTCTCCCTCTTATTGCATGTTACAGAAACTCCCTTCGAGCTGTCTCCCCTCCCCTTGCACACAAAGCAACATGAACAGGGTTAACTGAGCTCTTCACAGCATCCAAATGTTTGAAGAATGGGCCATGGGCACTGTAGCTTCCAGCATGTTTCCTCCTGTGCGAAGGCGCTGGGCGCTGTGGGTGGCAGACAGGAGTGATAGTGCAAAGCTTGGGCTGGTCTGACTTGTCTGAAGCTTCAGCTGAGTTATAGACAGTGGCGCTGGCTCAGCCCAGGAGTGAAGAAATGTCTCTTTTGGGTACAGTAATGGAGCGAGAGAGATGTAAGGAGGAGAAAGCCATGGCAGACCGAGCTGGCAGCAGGACCCTGCAAACATTTGTCTTCCAGTGCCCCCCAGCCAGGCTGCCTCGCTCCTGAGCGTGTGATTCATGGAGATACAGTAAGCAAGGGAAATGTGAAATATGTCATGTCTCCCACCCTCTTGCAGTAAAAAATGTGTTGGCTTTCATGTCCTGCAGGCAGCTCGCTCACATACATCGTGCATTCCTCAGAGCAAGGAAACAACCAGCAGTGTTTCACCAGAGAACTGAAACATCTGAGCAGTGCTGGGGAACATGTGGGACAAGAAGGAGAAGAACAAACAGTTCTCAGCACCCAGTGCTGGGAGAGGCTGTTCTCAGGCCTGGAACAGACCAGCAGTCCAAGGGTATCGACTGGAGCAGTGGTGCTGCTTTCCCCGCAGCAGACCATGAGCAGTCATGGGATGGAGTTCCCCGTGGAAGAGCTCTGATTTACACATACAAAAAAAATTAAAACCCAGTCTGCTGCCACATGTATCACTTGACTCTCTTCAACTTGCATGTGATTCTTGAGCAGCCCTCCTCATGGCTGGAGAGGCATCAGCCATTTTGTGCTTAGGCACAAATTAAGGAATGTCTTGGTTTTGTTTTACCACCCTCTGCCCTCTGTACCACATACAGCTGGTCTTGACTCATTTTTATAGGGAAGGGCAAAGCACCCAAGAATTCAAGGGTATTGCATGAAAGATAATGCTTAAAACTACCCAACACAACAAAACAAACAAAAACCAGCACAAAAACCCCATCCTGGGTATGTGGTGAAAGGGCCTCCCTCCCTCGGGTGGAGATGAGATTTTTGGGATTTTGCAGTAGTGGTCTGGAAGTTTGGGCTCCTGTTTCAATGGAGCTTCTTTATTATATAAATCCTATTTATATCTCCTTCTCTATCACCAGAAGAATCACTCTGGGCAAATCCTATCTCTCTTCCTTCTGTAAATGACCAAGATGAGCTCGCTCATGTGCCCTGGATCTGCATTGCTTGAAGTTAATAACAAACAGCACAGTGAAATAAAATTAGCGTTTTAGCCATTTCTTTCTCAGGTCCTCATTTCCTGATTTCTCTTTGTTATCTACGTAGGAGGAAAGCAAGTGAGATCTTCATCCTTTCTGTCTCTGAGGCAATTAATTCCTCTTTTTAATTGTGAGGGTGTTTTGCCATAAATGGTTTAACTTCTACCCAGGTTGTCTTCCTCATCTCCCACTGTTTCTCAAAACCTTTAAGAAATACAATGTGTTATTGCTGCATGGGCTTCCTAACTCCCCTGCTGTGCTACCTCTGGAAAGTGCTCCCATGAGGACACCTATCCTGTCAAGCACTTTTTTTTTTTAATTTTAGTGGTTTTAAGCAGTCCTGCTCCCTGTCAGTCCTGACTGCATTGCTGTGAGGACAGATGGCTGGCATGTTGTTCCTGACAAGGCTGCCCCCTTCCCATGGGGTCAAGGTGGCTTGAATCCCTGCCTTCCCCAGCAAGGCTGCTTTTTGGGAAGCAATTTCTTCATTTACTACCTCTGTGACAGCTTATTCCCTTGGTGAAACATGAAAGGAAATCACCCCACAAGTACCCTGGCAGCTAGAGAGGGATAAAGTTTTCTCCAGAAACCTTCTGTATCTGAAGATTTTAGTTAATATGAACTAAAATTATTCACTAGAACATGTGTATCCACTTTGGAGGGGGAAAAAAAAAAGAGGTTTTTTTGCTTAACACAGGAGAAATTTGTTTTAACAAGGTAGCTAACAGGTCAGTGTCAGGGACCTTTGCCTAGACCAGAGTTCAAATGTCCTTTCTGCAAATAACTGGACATGAGGACAGGCACTCAACCTTTAGTCTACTGTCTAGAACTGAGTATAAAAAAGAAACCATTTCCTGTTTAGTCAGAGGTTGAATGGACAGTTAGAGGGGAAGTTTTGGCTTGGGTTGAACCAAGAAATAAAAATTAGGAGTTTCTGGAAAAGAGAAATACTTTTTTTACCATCTAAGATATTTTTGATCTAAACCAAAATGTTTTAAGACTCCTGGGGGAGATAGAACTTAACCCTTCAAAGGCTTTCTTTGGTAAATTTAGCACAATTTTAAAATTCAATATGCCTTTCTGCAATGAAAAGTGAGAAGTTATACTGGGCAAATGCCAAGAAGAAATATCGAAGTAATATTTAAAAAAAATATATGCCTCCATTTTGAGGGTTGATATTTTTGGCCAAGCTTAACCCAGATCTATAAATAAATTTGGTCTTTCTAAAGGTGGGGTTTTTGTGGGGTTTTTTTTTGGAGGGTGGGGGGGGGAAGCTTGTAAAATTAAATGTAAAAAGCTTCCACATTCTCTCTCGCCACACCTGGAATAAGGGCCTTGACAATTTGGCTGTGATGCAGTAGGTGAAGGTCTTCTCCCCCATTCATATTCTTTTTACAGCTCTAGAAGTAGTGGTTTCCTCCAGTGGTGAAACAAGAGACCATTTTCTGGTCAGAGCTCTTGCCAGGGCTGTGCCCTGTCTCCCAGGGGGGTGAACTCCATTGCAAACCTGCTTTCCCATTAAATGTCTGACCAGCACCCAGGAGTAGTTTATGAAGGGAACACTGTCATCGAGCCCATCTGGACTTCTCAGTCCTTTGGCATCTCACCAAGCTGCTGACAGAGGTAGCAAAGAAATTATCTAAGACAGTGGCACAGTCTCTTGTGGATTAATTCCAGAGGAAAGCAAGACAAAACTACCCTCCAGGTTTGAGGCTCTTACTGTCCAAATAAGAGAAAAACCCTAATAAAGGACTTTTGGTGAGCTAAGTATGAAGGCATGTACCTGTAGGTAAACAGGTGTTTCATTTCTCGAGCTGGATATCAGGGACACTATTGTGAGTAATATCATCCAGATTATGACTATTTCACCACTCCTGCAGACTCAGAGGATGGCAGCTGAAATTGTTGCCCTTATCTGTTCTGCCTGTTTGCTCTTGTGAAAAGCGCGGGACAGATTTTCGAGTGGGGCAGGTTTTGGAGGGCTCATTGTCAACAGCTGTAACCACTTTCAGCACAGTTCACACCCAAAAGCAGGTCAGCAAGCATTATTTTCACATCCCGTGGAAACATACTGAGAAATATCAGAGATGAGACACTACGTTACGCAGCAACGTGCTACAGCAATCCAAGGGCAGTTTGCTGGGCCTTGTGATTTAGATTAGGATGGAGAAGCAGGGTTACTTTATTGAAAGCTCACTCCTGCCTCTACAGTACCATCAAACCAAAAAGTTGTATATGCTCTCAACATCAGGCATGCAAGTTTTCAGAGGCAGCATGATGCACTGTTACACATGGGAACGCCTGTTTCATAGCCACTGCATGTCACATAAATTCACACCAAAAAATAGACTTTCCCTATATTTATAGGGCCAGGATGCTGCCATGCATGTGATTTGTATTTTGAGATTGTACAAGGGTTCCCTTCTGTGGGCAGAAACCTTATCGCCCTCCAAAATAAATACTATTAATCCAAAATGAAAGCCAATGGTATACCAGCTTTGGTATAAACTCCCTAAATTCTGTCTCCTCGACTGGTACCTTGCTTGTATAATAACCACCGAGTCAGAGTGTACCCTGGGTGCTTGATTGTTACCTCTGTGGGTGTTGTGGGGAAAGCAGAGGCTCATCTCCCCAGCTGCTAATTCTCAAAAGTGTTTAGTGAAGTAGAACATATGAAAGGGCAGGAGTAAGCTTTACATCATTTTTTAATTCAACAGCTCATTCATTCAAATAAGATTTACGAAGACGTTATGCAACTTTGCTGTATACAGTCATTAGGGGTGTGTAATGAATATCTAATTCACAGTCTGAGAGATTTAATTGGATGTAGATCATCTTATGACCATGGTTAGAAAACAAACAGGGACTGTGCACCAAATGAGCTTATAACAAAATGTATTGAAGTCTCTGACTCAGTTTTTGTCTTATATAAAAAAGAAATGCTAGTGAATTGTGAAACCATGTGAATTATGCAAGAAGGGAGTTTAATTACTGTTATTGAATTTATAGATTTTTTTTTGCACTGCTAGTAGCATTTAATTACTCATTACATTTCAAGTGCTTGAAAATCAGAAACAAGAACTGCAGTTAAATTTGTCCTTGATAATACTTTTAGAGCAGTGTAAAATTAAATATGCCTGTACGGGTTATTTTTCAGTGATATTTTAATTCATACATAATATAATGAAAGAGAAAAACAAAGAAGAAATCAAAAATCATATTCATTCATTTCTTCTTGAAAACTTGTCAAAGAGATTAAATAAACATTTCTCAGGAATCTTGTAACAACTTTTTTACTTCCTTGCTTTGGGGAAAGTTCTCTCACTTCGTAAAACTTCATATGTATTTATTTGTGTTACCAAAGAGCATTTTAGAAAGTTATAACACACACGCATCTATTTTCCAGCCTGCAGTTTACTGGGCATACTAACGTAGTGTCTTGCAAATAAAAGGTGGGAAAAAGCTAAAAATAAAATATTTATTGCTAAATGTAAAGAAATTTAATAATAAAAACATGGGACATGGATTAATTGGAAGAAAAGCTATTTTTTTTTTTCACATTTAAAAATTCTAAATGTACCATCAAGAGGCAAAACCAGAATCTGAAGTATGCCTCATTATCTTCCAAAGCTGTTCAGTGCTAATGGAGTGAAAGACACAGTGATTTGAATTTTTATACACAGACATCTGCAACCATTCATTTTATAGAATATATCAGAAGAAAAACAAGTGAAGATGTATTTAATAATGACTCACACTTCCATCTGTAAACATGGCATAAGCACTCAACACAAGAAAATGGAAGTCAGATCTGGAAAGTTATGGAAAAAAACATAACGTACTTTAGCCCAGAAAACTGCTGATTATTTTGAGTAATGCTGACTCCAGTCTCCCTCATCCTTTAACAGTCACCTTGCCTATGGCAATGACACTCACAGGACTTAACTAAATTCTCAATTACATTTGCATTGCTGCTGTTGGGTTTAATTTACTTACTTGGTTTATTAGGTAGTTAAGTAGTTGTGTGAAACTAAGAGTGGAATTGAGGTGTCTGTGATTAACAATACCAGTATTGCTCCATACTTGGGATTGCACCTCCATTGATTTTATTGACCAGCAAGGGCTACAGAGCCTAAAATGTGGTAATGGGGAAAAAAAGTACCACGTTGGTGTCCCTGTATTTTTACACTTACCAATTTCCACTTAGTCTGCACTCTGCACATGCTCAGGGTACACCAATTCTTGCTGATGGTGGATCTCAGTTTAGTAATTTCATTTCTCTGCTTCTCATGTAGCACAGTGATGGCACATATAAACAAAGCATGTCACTTTGATTTGAGTATTTTGACATCTCCTCTGACATTTTTACAGCATGAGCACAACAATAATAAATCACTACCATTAGTTATTATTTGCACTCAAAAGCCTTGGCAAAGCTCAGGGGATGACTGTAGTAACTACTTTCTGCATAAAAGTGATGATTAGGTCACTGCCTCAGAGGTGGAGGATGGCTAGAAAAAGTAATAAACATAACTTCAAGGTTTACTCCCATAGTCTGCTTCTCCTGGTAGCCAGGAGGAGGTGACAGGATGAAGAGGGTGTTTTGGGGCTGGATGCACCCAGGTACCATGTGGGATGGTACAGTGGCCCAGACCAACACCATGACATGGGTACTGCCACCTGTGATTGGACCTGTGCCCTGCAAGTATGCAGTTTGCTAGTGCAAACACACACCTGTCCCCAGTAGTTTACAGACCAAGCCCCAAATTACACGAAGCTCGCTCATCCCTCTCCAGCATATTTATGCAGTCTTGTCACTCTCAAGCAAAGTTTTCAGTTGAGCGGTGAAGAATTTGATGCTAAACTCTGAAAAGAAAGAAAAAAAACAACCAAGGCTAAGAGCCAGTGGCAAAGAGCTGCAAATTCCATCAGTCTTTGGTGCCTCCTGCTCGCCTGCCCCAGTTTTGGGTTACACCATAGGTATGACTCAGAGCACGCTGGGAGTGGGTGGAAATAAATGTGTTTGGAGGAGGAAATGGAAGGAATAAAACTGCTTTCTACATGGGAATAGAATGGTATGTAGGACTGCATGGTAGAAATCCAAGATAAGCCTCATGCAAGTCTAACTGCCATGATCCCCCACAACTGTCTTCTCATTCCCAAAGTAATTGAGGTTTCAGTTCAGAAAAGCATTTAAGCTCAGGCTTCATTTTATGCTGTCAGTAAGTGCTTTGCTGAACAGGAGCTTAAAGTATCAAGCTTGTTGCATGAGATTTATCCCACTTAATTTTAGACGTTTGCAGTGCAGTTATCTACACCAGACCTAGTGACCCCAGGCTCTCCTCATGATTAATGGAGAGAAATAAGCTTTTCTGGGGTGCTGTTCATTAGGCTTCCTTTACTTCAGGATGAGAAATACTATTCAGTAGAAGCAAGTACGTCTTAAAATAGAGCAGATGTAAACATTTACAATTTGGGTACCTACATTCATATCCCTGAACCACAACAACCTCTGATAACAGATAAGTAGAAAAAAACCATCCCAATTGGAAGGCATCAGGCAAATGCAAACTGATTTTTTTTAATAGAGGAATGAAACTGAAAATTAATTTCTCAGTGCGGAAGTTACAATTTTAATTGTTTGAAGACAGCCAATGGAAGAAAAGAACGGACCATTGTAATTCCCTTGTTTAAGGCATTATTTCTTTCATACTTTCATTGTCTGAAATTGTTCCTCTGCCTTCTGAGGGTTATTGAGGGTTCCTGCTTACCAGACTAACTTTTAGAAAGCTGCAGCTAGGTAACATTAATCTCCTTTTGTGTCAGGCAAATATTTTTGGAGGAAGCATCTAAAACATTCAAGACATTTCTGCAGTTATTTGACTCGGAACTCGCGTTTCTCCGAATGTTGAAAACCACTGCTCTCCCTGCATAGGCAACTGGGACATAAACTTCTGGGCATTACTGCAAATATGGGAATGTCTGGAATCCCTGTGAGAAATAACTGCAAAACCTTTAATCCTTGTTATCTCTGAGAGCACATATTTTTATTTGCTTGATTAGCAGTGGGAGAAGATGATGGATTAGTGTGTTGGGCAGTAAAGCATCATGCCCACTGCCTCTGGGAAGATGCTGGTTCTGGGGCAAAAGCCACTGAACACCAGTGTTCAGAGCAGCAACAGTCCTCAGTGTGCAGTGGGGGTGGGTGTGTGTCAGGGAATATGTAGCAACTGTAGCTGTCGAAAGTACAACACAGAAACAAATACACTTTTGCTGAACTTAAGGAGTTGGTGCTTAATGTGGTCTGATGCCTACAGCAGGAGTCAGGGAAGTCTATTCAAGCAGTGCGCTGAGGCAGTAAGTTAGGAGTAAGACCACTTGACATTTTCTCCTATGAAGAGTGGAGACAGACAGCTCCAGGAAGCAATTTATCTTGTCCTAAGGAAAATATTTAAAATTTCTGGGTTGAATTGTTCTCTGAAAACAGCAGCTTTTTTTTCTAACTTCAAGAACGTCACCAGATCCTTAGTCCAGTCCATAAATGTTACTAATATAAATTACTTGTTTCTCAGCACTGGAAATAGTGTGTTTTCTCTTTAGGAGATATAATTTTTCTCTGCATTTCTATGATGTCTGCTGAAGTAAGGACCATGCTTAGATTGCTGCCTCTTTGTGGTATCACAGGGCAGCTGATAACAGAGCTCTGGGCTCTGTGAAACAGAATCACAGAATCATAGAATGACAGGGGTTGGAAAGGACCTCCAGAGATCATCAAGTCCAACCCCCATGCCACAGCAAGATCACCCAGGGCAGGCCACACAGGAACAGATCCAGGTGGGTTTTGAAAGTCTTCAGAGAAGGGGACTTCACAACTGCTCTGGGCAGCCTGTTCCAGTGCTCCATCACCCTCACAGTAAAGAAGATTTTCCTTATGTTGAGATGGAACTTCCTGTGTTCTAGTTTGTGCCCATTGCCCCTTGTCCTGTCACTGGGCACCACTGAAGAGTCTGGCTGCATCCTCTTGACCCCCACCCTTTAGATATTTATAGACATTGATAAAATGCCTCCATTGGACTCTTTCTGGTAGTTCATTTTAACTCTGCAGAGGGAAAAATTCACGTACAGGACCACAACAGGTTTTTTCTTTTGAAGTTTAAAGCTTTCCAATTCTAACACACACATTACAGCTTCTACCACAAGCAGTAGCCTGAGAGCTACATGGGGACTGAATCTGGTAAAGACTTTATTTTACTTGGGGACAGATTCTGTCTGGGTGTTTTGTGGGACTCAAAGAAGAGGAAATGATTCACTGACAAAGGGGGGAACAGATGTCTTGACTCACAGTTTCCTGATCTAACCACTAGACAAGTCCTCTAGCAATTTCTTAGTGCATCAGAATGATGGATTAGTTTCTTAATTCTTTAAATATCATGAAATGTTTGTCCTGGATTATACATCCAGGCTTACTGTACTGCCTATTGAGGGAAGAACTCTAGGTTTTATTCTGCAAGTTTGTAGAAAAAGTGCCAAAATTAAGTGTATTGGCCCAACAATCATACTGATGCTAATGGTACTAAAGTGCCAAGTCTGCTGCACTGCTTTTCTCATATATACAGAGCTAGGGTCTTTGGGGTTGATATAGTCAAATCTCAGTTCATAAAATTCCAAATAGAGCAGAACATGGGGTTTTTTTGCCTAAGTCTGTAAGATTCTGAACAATGGCTAAGAAATAGAAAAGGACTAGGTATGCCTGAGAACAAATTTAAGATGTTACTGTTCAGTGAAAATGTTCCAGACTTTCATTTTCTTTCTGGCAAATAGAACTTCTCTGTATCTATGGCCACTATAAATTGTTTCTAGATCATACAGATATAATTTAAAAAATGCTTTATGTGGCATGGATATGAAAAACCTTGTAATTACATTTAAGCTGTCAGCTGTACTTGAGTCTTCAACTAAACTCCACTGCTACCAGATTACCTCATATATACAGTTTCTTTTACAAATGATATCTCCTAAAGACAAAACACACTATTTTCAAAACCAGTTTGCTCATGTTGACAGATCAGCAGTCTCAGCCCATAAGAACCTCTCGCAGGAGTTTTGAAGCTCGCAACCCACGCAGTGTTTCCCAGTGGCTGCCTTGCAGGCTGATTTAAGTTTTAGGACTGTGCCATCTGCTGTTGGAACTGAAGATTTCCCTGGGTCTGCACAGCCTGCAACCGCCAGCTCCCACAGGCTGGGCGTGCATGGCTGTGATTTGTTCCCATGTGAAGGACCGATGTTATAGGGCGACTGCTTTTTGAAGGGCTCTGCTTTGGCACGGATGGGTACGAGCCTCCCTTTGTCCCTGGTGCTCAGAAGTAATTTCATCACAAGTGGTATGACACACATCGGATGCAGGGTCATACTCTGCAATATTACATTTTAGCAGAAAATTGGATCTCCTTTCTGCTCTTCAGTTCCATGAGCAGAGAAGGTGCCCAGTCAACTAAGGAATGGGCATTTTCAGCTTCCCAGCACATTTGCTAGCTCTGGAGACCACTGCAATTGCTGCTGAGTGAGGCCATAGCTGCAGGTGAATTGAGCAGGAAGGCATTTCTGGCATTTGGAGGCTGGCCACACAAAACAAGGGGCAAAGGGCAGCACAGCTCCTCAAGGGCAGTGGGGAGCATCCCTCAGCAAAGGGGGGATTCAGGGTCTCAAAAAGTGGCTTAGAACAAACACAGTTCTTAGGATGTCCTATGGCTTAGTCTGTGTCTCTGTCTGATGCTCACAATGGGGCTACTATAATCCCTGAGACTCAAGAAATTCACTTGCTCACAGAATTATTTTCCCAAGGTGAGGAAAATATGGCCTGCTAGATTGCATTAGCCCTATGAATTCACAGTAAAAAAAGTGCAACAAAGTTCAAAATGCCATCAGTGTTCTGAAAAAATTAATTCTTGGAATAAAGACTCGCCTGAGGTACTAACTTAGCTAGGGTTTAGACTGGTGTCATCTCGACCACATTCAACCCTCCCCTAAGTGCTAAATTGTCATTGTTGGCTTGGTCAGCAGCATGAGTCTGAAAATCAGCTGCTGAGAGTTGAAATAAAGTACTAGTTCCTGTTCTTGGAGCTTGTTGAAGACTCATTGTTTGTAGATGAGCATCTCGGAGGGGCTGCTTGTGCATGAGAGTGAGAGGATCAAGAACAAGGAATGAACTCCAGCCACTGCCTTATATTATACCTTAGTTCCCATTGTTTATGTGCTAGTGGTATCACAGAGCTTTTAAAAACTAGACTGAACAGTAAAGATATTATTAAAACTGCATTACACTCTTAACCACATGCATCTCTTATCTGACAAGATGAAAGCAATGCCACTTTGGAAAAACTGAAAACTGTGCATTTGGGTAGTCAGGTTCCTCACAAGGGTAAGCCACATCCTCAGTGGGAGCATTTCTGAGCTCAAAGGTCCACCAGGGATGACTGGTCATGGAAATCATCACAAGTGTATTTTCAGTTAGAAAAGGGAAATAATCCCAAACATACTTTCAATTTAAATACTTCAACCAGGGGCACCTTCCTGGCAATCACTGCAGAGCATGCTGTGCTCCATACCTGTCTGTAGCAGATCAGGAAATTGAGTGGTTGGTATACAGATGAGCTTTCCATGGGGACTAAGATTTCAAGAGACACAACAGACCTGGAACTTTTTTATCCCACTCCTGGTTCCTCCTATAATCACTTCTGACTGCCTCGCATCACTACCATGTTTGTCTACTGACACTGTTAGGGAAGGAAATGTCTAGTGTTTTAGACACAGAATTATGTTAGCAGTTAGCTAATAGGATTTCGTTACTGAGAGTTGTAGGACCTGGCATCTTTGGCATCTAGACCATATCATGAGGGGGAAGTATATGCCTAGGCATCAAACTGAGAGAGGCCAGCGTGCCATGCAAGAAGCTGTTTAAACAAGCAGGTTAGAAATACTACAAGATATACACTTTACATCCTCTTCTGCTTCAAGATGTAGTCAGTTTCTAAGGCTTGCTTATCTCTCTAGAGCATGAAGAATTCTCAGATCAATAAGCATCATTAATACTCCCAGTTGGCATGACACCAGTGCTCCTCCAAGTACCTGGTCCCAAGGTTTTAGGTGTCCATCCTAACATAAACATCTTCTTCACTGCAGTGTCACATTGCTGGCCACGCTAGCCCACAGCCACCTGCCCTGGTGCTACTCGCAGGCACAGGAAATTCAGAAGTTAAAACAGAGGCCCACAGGGAGAACAAAGGGTAGTGTTGCCTAGAAAACTTGTTGCCCCTTGTAGCCCATGGGCTGGTGGAGTTTGGGTAACACTGATCTGAGACAAGCAGATGAAGGATGTGAAAGCAAAGCCTTAACTCCTGAGCCGAAATGGCTTGTCCAGAGTTACCCAGCAGAGCCGGGAGGTAAGCACAGCCCTGAGGGGCACATAAACCAGATGATTACGTTTTCTAGTTGAGAAGTAAAATAGAAAATATCAAGAATGTAAAAAATAATTGCATTTGCAGACTGAAAATGTGTCTAATATTGCTGTCTCTCCTCCGCTTCATTTAAATATCTTAGAATTTGCTTGCAACAGCAAATGATTCATTTTTAGATAGAAATGTGATGAAGTGTCAGCAGAGACCCTTGACATAGCAATGCTAGCAGGTCATTCCTTCCAGGCTTTGAGCATTTCCCACAGGACATGTCGTCCACTCCAACCCCTTTTTCTGTGGGAGCTGCCTTCCCCTTCACTGCTTGTAACCTGAGGTTAATTAGAGGAGGGCTGTCAAGAGGTTACGTGATGCTGAAAACTAATCCCAGTTTCTCTAACTTCATGAGGTTTCAGAGTGAGCCTTAGATCAATGGCAGAGTTACAAATGAAACAGGAGGGCTGAAAACAGGAGGCAGAATTAGATGTGACTTTTTGATCATGAGGGCTTCAGCAAGAACAAGCTACGATGGGAAGTGAGCTCCTCCCAGCGAGAGGCCTTGGGATTCAGCCATCACTGCCAACTTCTCTTCAGTGGGTAGACCTGGGCATGGAGCCACCTGCCCCTCTCCTGCCTGTCCCAAGGCCAGCATGGCTCTATCCAGTAACAGCACAGCTCAGACTAAAAGCTTGTCCTGCCTTGCTGTAGCTGCCTACCATTTCCAGCCTGGGCTTCCTCCTCCTGAGGGATTTTGCTACCCACATTCATGAGCTAGGCTTAAAAATAGTACTGCCTCTGATCCATCCTGGGTAATCAGATTTTAGTTCCCCATTTTGCACATGTTGAGTTGCATGTTTTGTGTGGTGTCCAAAGACCCCAGCAAGCTGCAGGCAGCACAGTTACTGATAGCTGAGAAAAGAGCCATTTAATCTCTGGAGATGCTTTATACAGTGTATTTAACCTCAATACCCTGAATTTAGGAAAATGTTATGTGAAAAGAACCTGAGATGTAGGGAACAGATGAAGGACTTGAGCTTGGCTTAAACACATACTCTGCAGAGGCTTGGAAAGTGACAAGATACTTCCTTCTGAAAGCCACCTGCCAAACACAGCTCTCCCTTCTGAAATGCTGCATTCTTTAGGGAGAAACGTCGAGGAATGAGTAACCCTGTGCATGGGAATCTCCAACAGCACTGCTGTACGTCATGGCTGGCAGGGTGGTGTGAAAGCTGGATGGTGGGATGGCTTTGAATGCTAAATTATGTCATGTTTTAAGAAAGACAATCCCAGAAATTAAATGTTTCTGGTCTAAGTTACAACATTTTGTCATGGCAATTATAAAATGGGAAATTGCCATCATTATCACATGCCTTATGGTGAAATTGTGGCTCCTTGTGTTATGGAAGAAGACAAAAAATGTTGAGTTCATCCAAAAAGGTTGTGTTGGTTTTGGGCAGAGTGAGTGGAGGAGCAGCAACACCAACGAATGCTGCATGTTGCTCTGAGTCTGTATCCTCAGGACACAGCTGAGGGACACAAGCCTGGGATCTAGACAAAACAGCAGTTTGAAAAGCCTCAGGCTTTAGTCATTAATAGAGATTTCTTCTACAAAGCCAGGTCCAGAGGCTTCTTGGTGATGACTCCAACCTGGCTTCTCGCAGGACAGGGCCTTCAATAAAACAAACCTCTGTGCTAAAACACTTGTACTCCAGGCAACTACTGACCATGAAGGAGGCTCAGCCCTTCTCTGTGACATCTCCTTTGAAGGAACCAAGGTCACAAGTTTTGGCTTATGCAAAGGCCAGCAAGCTCACTGGGAATACAGGATTCAGTCATAGGACAATTAGGAATTGGGCAGTCATTACTGTGGGTCCGGGAGACCACAGGGTCGAGAAGACCACATCAGTCTGCAATATCTGAATTTTTTGGGCTTGTCTCAATAGCAATGCCCAAGAAAGATGATTTCCTTCATGTATAAGGAGACCTGGGATTAAGGGAAGAGACAAAACAATAAATTATCTATGACCTGGTTACATCTGTGGGGCAGCAGCCACATAAGCCTCAGGTCTGACTCCCCACGCTGAGACAATTTGCTCCAGCTCTCATGGCTGTCCCTCTGAAGGACAAGCTCTAGTGATGGGCCAGCTCTGGGTACTTTGCTGTGGTCTTTTACAGACAGACTCACAATTTCTCTGCCTCCAATGTGAAAACACTGAAGAAAAACCAGGTCTGAGCAACCAGCTGCACGTATACTGCAGGCAGGAGAAACAGGCATGTACCCACAGAGCACCATGTAAATACAGCCTTCATAAGCTACTTTTGTTCTCGGGAACCATGCCAGGAATATATGAAATCAAATGCATTTATAATAACCCTTCATTACAGAAAGTGATATTGTGAACAGTGCAGGAACCAATTTTAATCCACTGACCACACCTGCTGTACAGACACGATGGGACAGACTGACTGAAACCAAATGCATTGGGGGTTTGTCTGATGATGTCTGATGGTCATACTGACCAAGGCTACCAGCATATGCAACAACCATAAATCTCTTCAGTATCCTCAAAAAGATCTATCTGTAAATGCTCCAGATTCCCTGTTAATCACAAAAAGATTAAAATTCTTCTTTTTCCCAACATTGTGATGAGATTAGTCCGAGCTGACAAGACAGACAAAGTACTGTAGAAACATTATTTCTCCTTTGCAGAAAAAGAAACCAAGTACAGGGCAATCACCTGCTGGCATCCAACAAGTCCTGCTAGTTTGTAGATACTGTTTATTCTACTAATCTAATAAATATTTTAAAATTGAAATTAGCAGACTGGATAGGAAGCAGAAAAACCAGCAGCTCCACTGGAGCCCCTAAAACATTGGTGTGGAAAAGAAAGCTAAAATGATCCCCCAGTGTGTATGCTAGAAAAAAAGGGAATATGTTCCAGAGGCTGAATATTACTTTGCCATATGATGATGCAGAAAAAATATCCAGAGAAATTTCTAATTCTTTTTGGTGGGAACTATAAAGAGATTTAATACATTTTATTTTTCAGAAGTGAGTTTAAGAGGTAATATACTTGTGACACCGAAGCACTTTGTCAAGAATACAGCAGCTAGGGGCAGAGTATCCCTGTCAGAAAGTCACAGAAATCAGTGGTGGGAAACTGAAACTAGATTAAGTTAGCAACAAGATGTAGGGTTTTTTTCCCATGAGGATGACTAAACATGGGAAGAAACCATGAAGGATGTGGTACATTTTTCAGAGCTTCATGTCTCCGAAGTGGAAGATCCTCTTCAGATACAGAGATTCTGTGAGCATATCTAGGGAAAGCTTTCTGGCCTTTGATACCTAAATCACATGAGAATATAATATTGTCTGAACACTGTAGTGTAAGCCACGCTTTTATCAGTGGATACGTATTCATACATTTTTGACACAAAAGCCTCCCTGAGGGTGATGATTGCTTCCCTCCAGTGTGTCAGCTGCATCTCTCTGAATGCTGTTTTTGATAGCAATAAACTGTGTGTCATCACTAATTCATTGTGTTCACTGTGTCGTGTGCCAGTTTGGAATAAAGCAAGGACAGATACTATGTTGATTTTAGGAGACTTCCTTGTAGTCATCATTATCTTGAAAAAATGCACGCATGCTGCTGATCTCTTTCATCAGACCTAGGAGGTTTTTAAAATAAGAGCTTGAACTGCCTGTCAAAAGAAATAGAAAATTACCAGCTGGTTTCCCAGACAGCTGGATCAGACACACAGGCTCAACAACACTGAGAACAAATATGCATGTAAAGAATATAGTAACAGTCCTGCCTTCTGCTGCTAAACAAGTCCATTTTTTTTTTATTGTATAAAATATTTCTAATAGTGTGTTGCAGGTTGTACTCATCTTTTTTGTAGAGGGGAAGGGAAATTCTCCTGCCAGATTCCCAGATCTCCATCGCTGATGGGGCACACTGAAAATCCACCAGTGCTGCTGTATATTCACGCAGCTTTGCACAGGCTTTCATGCAGGGGAAGAGTGGGTGCTAAGGGTTCCAAGAGTGACCCGGGGCACTTAACAGCTTCTTTCTGAATTTTTTGACAGGGATGCAAACCTCTCCGCCTTCAGGAAAGACAGCTATGCATACTTTTGTGTCTACTTCTGCTTTGCTCTCAAGGCCTTTGATTTTATCTTTAAATCAGCCGTGTTTATGGTTTTCTAGATGATCATGTTCTGCTAAACAAATTCCTTTGTCCCGTACTGTTGCTGACAAATCTGCTAGTGGAACAATTTTACTATTCAGTAACTTCAGTTTCGCCTCCCAACTTTTTGGCTGCACCATTTGAACTGCCGCGGTTCCATTAATGCCTTCTATGGCTTTGTCTGCCATGCCCATCATTGCTATAGTCTATTAAAAGCAGTTGCAGCCGTGCTTACCGCTGGCTTCCTCCTTCCTTTTGAAGCAGTTTTCTTTGACTGGTCTTAATTAACGCCTAAGCTGGGAAAGCGCCTTCTTTCCTCCTTTCAAGATGTTTTTGTTTCTTTGTTTTAATTTCACGTCTTTGGCTGAATAGATGTTTCCAGTATGTTCTTTATGAAAATGAAAGGGAAATTGAAGCTTACCCAAGTTTTTATTGGTGAAAGAAACCCAGGCCATGATTCTTCTTTGACTGCATTACCATTGCATGCTTATTTGACTCCATTTCTTCTGCCTATTCAGAAAAGCCAAGGAACATGATTAAAGTCCTCTTCCAACTCAAAGACTTTGACAGCAAACAAAGATGGATCACTTACCAACCGAATGAATCATGTACAGGAAACCAAGGCAAGTGTTAAACATATTTACTAGGGGAATCAGTTAAGAATGGTATGCCGAAGATCTGCAATTAATTAACATCAGTTCCACGTACAGAAACAAGGAATTGAAAAACTATTAGATAATTAGTAAGAATCTATAAATCTGCATTCCTCAAAGCAGCCACAGATGCCAGAAGGAAATGCTGGACTGCTAGGCCAGATATCAACTTGTCAAGGAATGAATCATCTTATTTAATGGCATACCTGCCCACGTGGGCAGCCATGGAAAGAGCTGAATAGTCTGAACAGATGGAGCACTCCTCTCTCATTACTGGTTACCAGCACGCTTTTGCAAGGCATGCAGCTAACATGTTCCTCAGTTTCCTTGACCACAGGCTAAGCAAGCTCAGTTGTTCATCAGCTTCAGGTGTGTCCATGGAAAATCACTAGTGCACCAGGGCTTCAGACAGGCATAAAAATGGGAGAAGTTTGCGAGTTGCACAAATATGTTATGAATACATCTTCTGCGCAACAGACAGACCTCGAGATTCAGTGTGAACCTCCCTTCAAGCCTGTAAATAAGCCACGGGCTTTGAGATCATCTCAGACTGCAAATTAGCTTCATTACAGCAGAGCAAGATGGTCACAGTCAGGAGCAGGGCCCTGTGGCAAGAGCCGCTGCCCGGGGCACACATTGTCGCTCTGTGTTTCATTACCCACGAATGCCCGAAACAGAGACCTGCGCTTTGATCTCAGCTGTGTCCAAACATCCTCCCGCCTGCCTCTGCACAGTGCTCGCCAGAAACAGCTCCTGACTTAGGGGTCAGGAAACTGGCTACTGAAAGGAGAGCTGCTCTGTGTCACTTAAACCAGTGTAAACACCCATTGTTCTCCTGCAGTTACCCCAAATTCCCATAGTTTCAGAGAGGGGAGGACAAAGCCTTGTGATTTTATCACAGGGTGTCAGGGATTGGAAGGGACTTTGGAGATCTTCAAGTCCAACCCCCTGCCAGAGCAGGATCATATAATCTAGCACAGGTCACTCAGGAACGCAGCCAGGCGGGTTTTGAAAATCTCCA
>JANIJG010014889.1:7000-50861 GCA_024611175.1 Megaceryle torquata
CCATAGGGACCCCCGAGCTTCCTGCACCCCCATCCTTCCTCCACCGCCCCCCCCCACCCCCCGCGCGCGGAACCCCACCCGCCTCACATCCCCCCACCCCCCCGCACCCCCCCCCCCCCCCCCTCCTCCCCCAACCCCCCCCCCCCCCCCCTTCAGGAAACCCCTCAGGCAGCCACACCCGCGGGCACGCCGACAAGGACGATCCGCCGGGCCGGGGCCTGCACCACGCAGAGCCTGCCCAGCGCGGCCCACATCAGCCCAGCCACCGCCGCCCTCCGCCCCGCCACGGCGGCCTCCTCCCCACACCAAGATGGCCGCCGCCCGCCTCTCTAGGCAGCCGGGAGGACAGTCTTCTCTATGGTACTCGCCCAGAACATTCCGACGCCCGGCCCGCCGCCGCGCACGCGCAGGGCGCTCGGAGGCGGAGCCCCGCGAGAGACGGGGCGGGTGGAGCCTCGCCCGGCGCTTGCGCACTGCGGGCGGTGGCGGCCCGACGAGGCGCGCGCACGGCCCGCGGCGCAGGCGCAGTAGCCGCGGGCGGGTGGGGCCTGGAGCCGAGGGCGGCGAGGAGGGAGGCGGGGCCATCCGGGGCGGGCGCCGCCGCGCGCCTGCGCCGCTCGCGCCCGCCCCCTTCCTCGCCTTTGTTCGGGGTTGGGCGCCATTTTGCGCGGCGGCTGAGTGGAGGCGCTGATTGGGTTTCGGGGGCCGGTAGCGGAGCCAATCAGCGCGGGACCCGAACCGGGGGAGCGAGGCACGGTGAGTGCGAGCAGCCAATATGGAGCCCCCGAGCGCCGGCCCCAGCGCCGGGATTGGCGGGGCCGAGTGACCAGTCAGGAGGCCGCTCGCAGGGCCGGGGCCGGCCGGCCGGGCGCTGGGGGAGGCGAGGGGACGGGGGCCCGGGGCCCGGCCTGTCTCCTCCGAGGCGGGGGGAAAGGGGCCGGGGCCTCACCGGGAGGAGAGGGACGGGTGCGGGCGGAGCGTACCGCGAGGTGCGCGCGCGGGGCCGAGGGCGGCAGCGGCGGAGGAGCGGCCGGAGCCGCGGCTGTTGAGGGGAGGCGCGCGGCGGGCCCGGCCTCCCTCGCCGGGGCCAGGCCTTGCCCGTGCGGGGCCGCTGGGATGGGAGCCGGCAGGGCCCCGCCCTCCACCGGCCGGGCGGGGGCAGCGGAGCGGGCGAGCCTCCCCGCCGGGCCTGCTGACAGATGGGCCGCGGGCAGCGCGGGTCGCCCCTCCTCCTCCCACCCTCCCCCTTCCTCCGCATCCCCGCCTTGCCCGGGGGAGGTGGGGGGAGCCGCCCAGTGTGCGCCGAGGGCAGGTCGCTGCCCTCCTTGCTCCTCCCCGGGGCCGTCAGCGAAGGGGGTGCGCGGGCGTCGCCGCCCGCCTCCCCGAAAGTCACCTGGGCGCCAAATGTCGCCAGCCACGTGCTGCTCCGTGAGCAGAAACTGCCCCTTCGGCCCGAGCGAGGGGCCCCGGTGCTGCCCGCTTGTTTCCTCCGGGAGCTGCAGGGCACTACCTCGGCCGCCTGAGCACAGCACAGCGTGATCAGCTCGCCGGGAAGGTCCCCAGGTCAGAGGCTTTCTGCAGTGCAATAAAATAAACCATCCCTGGGTGAACTCCCTGGGCGCGCAAGTTTGATAAGGAGGACGGAAACAAAATCTGGGTACCGCGTGCTTTATTCGGCCGAACTGGCTGGCCTCTCTGTGCTGTTGTTTAGTTAAATCCTGTCGTCTGTCCCTCGCTGGTGTCCTCAGAGAGTGACAATCACATGGATACATTGACAGGGTCTGCCCTGGAAAGCCAAATTTAGTAGCGCTGCTTCAGGGTGTAACACGTCTAAAAACGATGCTTTCGGGCTGGCTCGAGTCCTAGCACCATTTATCCTGCTCCTTTGTTGTTCTTTGCTGAGGGGACTGATATTGATGTAGCTCCTATAGCCTCGCATACATCGGAGGCTCCACACACGAACGTGTGCTGAATGAGAGCACACCGAGTCCTTTTGAGGGTGGACAAGGGCCTAGCGAGGAGGAGCTGCCCGCCGTGTCAGCTGGGGGAGGAGCACGCCCTTGAAGCAGATCACTGATCTTTACAATTTAACTTCGATGCAGTAACGCCCCTGCTCTCTGTGGCAGTGGAGGGAAGGAAACAATCCCTTGGAGGACCACGATCGGACGTGTGTACAATCTTTTGTTTGTAACTTTGGCTCAGTGCAGAGTAAGTAAACAAGACAGGGGCTTGATACCAGGCTCTGAGAAGTAATTCCAAGTGAAAGTGTGCCCGTGCTTGATTTTGGGTTGTGGCATGAAAGAAACCAGAGAACTTTGGCAAATACAGTTTTACTGACATCCTGTGCTTGCTATTGAAATATTTCCCTGAAGAATGAAATGTGGGAACCGTTTTCTGACAGGCATTTAGGGCACAAATTAAGTATGCGGTGCAAAGTTGAAATGAGAACCTGAGTAGACAGCGTCATCTCCAGAAAGACTATTTATCTCCTTTTATTCTGTCAGGCTGTGAAAAACTGTTACTAAATGGGCCAAGGATAGAGTTAAAATTGCAGTATAATGAAGCAGCCTTTCAGTGCTGTGACTCAGATTATCTTTGTGATCTCCAGGGTTAGCTCATTACATCCTGACTCTGAACAAAAGATCTGATAGGGACTGAGAAGGTTCTTAAATTACTTATGCCCTTTCTAATGAAGTGCTTCTGGTCTCTCATGATAGCTACAGTTATACCTCCCGCTTAGGCGTTTATTTTTGTAGCCAAGTGACATTTGGTGCTAACGTGCAGGAAAACGATGTAAAATTGCTGTTTTCTTCGGACACAGTGAGGAATAAGTTGATGGAAAAAAATGAAGTGTTCTTGGGATAAAGGCAAGACGCTGAAGTGCAAAGGGTGTTTTAAAGAGCAAGAAGTGTGTGAGGTGTCCTTAGAGCAGCAGCCACAGCAGCTGTTCGTTAAAGTAGTGACTAAATTATGTGTGTGTTTGTGAAGGAGCCTGTTTTCTTGTTGCTTTAGCCTTCCAAGATTAAAGTCGCAAGCTGCTTGTTCGCTGATGTAGCAGGTACTTGTTCAGTCATAGCATAAATCAAAATACCTCATTAAAAATAATAGTAAAAATTCTTCCCCTGGTGATCAGCTGAGGAGAAATGTGAGGGAGGAGGAGGCAATGGAACTAAGCATTTCATTTCAGCAGTGTGTTCTTCATATGTGTAGACAAGGGGCCAAAAATGAGAGGCGGTGAAAGGATGGGGGCAGTGAGAAGTCTTCTGGCTATTTTCAAAATATATGAAAGTAGGACTGTGAGAGAGAGGGGAGGGAGTGCTGCGTAGCTGGGGAAGGAGAGACGGTTTCACTTGGCTTTGCTGAATTGTTAAGTGTGGGGTTTTTTTACATCTAAACTTTGTATTTGTGAGGGGTTTTCAGCAACAGCAGCCCTCTCCTCCACCAGTCTACCGTCTGTGGCCTGGGATATGCAGACTCAAGGGGTGAAACAGGAGGAGAGACAGGTTCGTAGCTATGATTTGATTCACAGAAGATAATGACAGAATCGAGGTACTTTTTGCTTCTCAGTCAAGTTGTGTGTTCTCGAAATCACAATTCCAGTTTCGTTAAGTGATGACAGTGAGGTCACATTGGGAAAGAGACAGGTCCCTGATTCAACAGCGGCTCTTTCTGCATCATCCTGAGCTTGGTGTCAGCAGATGGTTTGCTTTTCAGCTACTGTAAGATAATCCTGATCTTCAAACCTTGGGACAATAATCACGTGCTTTTTTAAACTTACCTCGCCAGCTGCTAGGACTGACGTGTGCCCGCATCGGAACTGCAGCGCCATGGAGCAGTACACGGCGAACAGTAACAGCTCCACGGAGCAGATCGTGGTGCAGGCTGGACAGATTCAGCAGCAGGTATGGGAAGTGATAACATGGTATCTGAGTTACAGATCCCTTTGGACTTCTCGCAGAACCAGCAAGGTGCTTGGTGATACTGTCTGGATGTGTATTTACCTGACTTTTATCACTGGTCAGTAATCTGACTTGACTTGAAGTCAGAGTAAATATGTTTTGGGGTTTTTTTAATAGCTATTATAAAATTAAAGTAATAAAATGTCCTATGTACGAGTTACCAAGTGTCAGCGTAGCAGGGAGTTTGCAAACTGGTAGTGACAAAGTAACAAAGCCTCTGAAAATGGAGGAAAGAGAATATTGATAGAAAGAGTCCGTTGTCCACAAGAAGCAAAGAAGATTCCTCACAAAATTGAAATAGGTTTTGTTTGAGCCCATAGAGGCTTTCTCCAGCTTTCTCAAAATAAGTATTTTGTGAGAACCTTTGGTCTAGATCTACAGGTGGATCAAAACGAATGCACAGTACAGGAACTGCCAATAAAAGGTGTAGCTTTGGAGGAATTCATCCATTCCAGGAAGATTCATTAAAAAATTTTCTTTATTCCGGGAAGAATGGATGAAATTCTGGTTCATGCTACAATGTGCAGATGAGCAGGGCTGTGCTTTTTTAAAGGCTTAATGAATTTTGCTGCTGTAAAGCTTTACCTGTTCGACTACAGTAATGAATTTTCAGATGAACTGCTGTTAGACTTTTGTTGCATCTGATGTTTGTTCTAGCTCAGGGCAAGAGGAGTTTCTTAGTTTGTCATGCAGGTGAAGGAGCCACTGGATTACGTTTTCAGTGAGATACATTTTGCTTTGTCATCAGCCTGCTTGGTAGCTTCTTCCATTGAATTGAGTGGAAGTTGACTTTATCAGTAGAACGAGATTGTACTTTAGGTTCAAAAGTGTATATTAGGAATTAACAAAAAACCCCTGCTTTCGACAGGTAACCAAACATTTATTTGGTTTTATTCATACTTTGTAAATAAAATGGAAGTAAAAATATAGCTTGGCTTGTATCCTTTCTAGTACACGCTCTTAAAGCCCGTGTTGTATTTGACAGGAAATACTCTTCCAAAATAATATTTTTTTTTTTACCGGCCTGTTGTAGTACAGTACAACTTTTAGAGATGTCCTTCATCTCCCCAAATGCTAACACAGTTTACACGGATTATTTTGGGACTCTTACTAAAGAGACTAAAGATAGAAAAGGCTTTTAGATGTAACCGCTCTTGTAGCTCCTCAAGACTGTCCTTCAAGGTCAGCAGTGGGAGGACATTGTTGCAGGGCTGACATTGATGAAGCTTAGTCTATAGTCATCCGTGCTGCTGCTCGGTGCAGGAAGGAATTTATGGCCTTTATTGGAACTAACAAGTGTGACAAAAACCCAGAACCCGTTCCCAGGAAGAAGCCTGGGCAGTGAGAGGGAACATGAAGCACAGAGGTAGAAAGGTAGCCTCCTGAAACAATGAAGCTGAGGTTATAAATTCTGCAAAATAATATCTCCTGTTCTTTGCAAGTGATTTTGGTTTGGGATGTTGAAGCCTGTCGTTATCACACACAGTTGTGTTGGTTTTCCCTTTTTGGGTTTGCTCAATGTATTCGTGTACCGTATGTTCCAAGAGCACTGCATATGAGTTTCTAATTCAGCCTCTTCCAGCCAAGTGTCGTTGTCTCTTGTCAGAGCTCTGCCTTTCCATGTTTCAAGCTATTCCTGTTCCTATTCCCAGCAGCAGGGTGGTGTCACTGCTGTCCAGTTGCAGACTGAGGCCCAGGTGGCATCCGCCTCAGGCCAGCAAGTCCAGACCCTCCAGGTAGTGGTGATCTCTCTCATCGTGTTTGTGAGCACTGCATGACTCTCACCATTGCCACATATCTAATGCTGTGTTTTTTTTTCCGGGGTTTAAAATAGGAACGGGAAAATTTGTGAGCAGTAGCATCTGTGCTTGATTCTAGCTGAGGGTTTTCCACGGAGAGCGTGGGATTTTAGCTTTCCATTGGCGCTCAGGTGCCTGCCAGAAACCCTGTTGCATTCATGAGCTCTTGCTGCTGTCATTCTGAAAGTAAATAGTGGATGAAATAGGACTTAAAAAAAAAAAAAAAAGAAAAAAGAAAAATCACCAATCTGAGCAAGTAACAGTCAAGAGACAGAACACAAAGATTTCCTGTAGTGTCAGGGAGATCAGATTTCTGATATCCACCGTGAGGAGTTCTGTGTCTTCGCTGCATCAGAAAGACAGAGAGGTGGTGGATGACCCATGAGCTTGAAGAGTGAAACTTTTGCATCTTTGATTAAAAAAAGGCACCTGGGAACGATACTGGCCTCTGTGGGTTTGAGAGATCTGATTTCTTTGGGCTGGAAGGGACCTTTAAAGGTCAACTAGTCCAACCCCCAAATTCCCTGCGTGAACAACACAGCAAAACCCAGGAGAATTTAGTATCCTGATGGTAAATGCATCACAAACTGGAAAGAAACTCAAGGTTCTTTCAAACCTTCATTTGTTTCAACATGAAGTATTTTCTGTCCTGCAAGCTTCATTGTAAGAGGCTTTTTAAAGATGTTGATAAACTCTGGGTAGTTGTAGCAGTCTGGTAGTGCATTTTTCACTTGGTGTTTTGGTTTTCACTGGTTCTTAATTCTTCGAGTTCCAGGAGGCAAGAATGGGCTTGCCAGGTGTCAAGTTGAACACAGCATTTTTTATGTTCAGAGTTAAAATACGAAGAGCTGGCTGACTTGAATTGCTTGGGTCACTGTGGCCACCTGGTTGTTGTCATGTGTGTGTGTCTCCTCCTTTTTCTTTTTTTTTTTTTTTTGGCTTGCTCTAATACATTAACAAGAATCCTGGAATGTATCACTTTTCTTTCTGTTTACTGGATATTGTACTGCTGACTGCACTTCCTGGTGGCTGACACGAGCATGCTTATCTCTCTCCCTCTCTGTTGTAATTCAAAACAAGTGCTACTGATTTTTGTTGGGGACTTGTACGCTATAGGTCCAAAGTTGAGGAAGGGAACTGTCGCAAGGGGATTAGGTGACCCGCAAAGTCACTGTATTTCCTGCAGAGTGCTGATCACTGAGCTACAGCTGCGGTTGCTTCCACGCATGTGTTCCCATATAATTCCCTGAGGTATTTGAACTACGCAAAGTGAGGGGTTTTTTAGGCAGTTCCATGTGTAAAAATCCATGCTGGTGTTGAGGCTGGTGTTCTGCAGTGGTTGGAGAGTGAGCACTCGCTGCTGTTTGTTCTGGAGATTTAAAAGTAGAAAGCCTAAGAATTTCGTGACTGTTCATCATGTCGTGTTGCTCTTGTTTCTAAATGACTCAGAGCATGGTAAGGAGTGATCACCTAGTTCATGAGACTCGTTTCACATTTAAGCCATGGAGGTAATGATATTTTCAAATATATATGTTGGGATTTGGGGACATAGAGTGAGGGTGTTTAAACAGAGATGCTTTCCCCTTGCTTTGGCCTTTTCCCTAGTGACCAGAGACACACCTGGGCCGAGAGTCCAGAGACTCTTACGACACATTTATAAATCCACTGTAAGCCTTGTTGGGCTAGGAAGTGGCTGTTGCTCATTTTCTTTCACTCTTCCTCACTGGACTGTGTTTTTTGTTGTTAGATTTATAATTTCACTTAATAACCATGAAAAGATTCTCTAAGAACATCACATGCTATATATTGGTTAGGAAATAGAAATGTTGTAAGCGTGTAATTGGAGAGAATTGAAGCTACTGCAGAATCTCTCTGTCAATATCTTATTTAGAGCTTTATTCTCATTTGAAACCCCAATTAAAGTAATAGTGATGTGGATAATGAAATTTCTTTTTATTACCCTTTACTCGGTCTGTGCATGAGGATAGTTACTCTGTGGGAAAAGTTTGCCATGCTTTACTGCAATTAGACTGGGAAGTTTTGGTCAGACTGCAACAGAAGAGGATTATTTACTAAAAGCAGTAACACGTTGTGGGACAGGTTTAGATACTAAAGGTATTCGATAGTGGCTTTGGCTCAGTTTCTCTGGTCACTGCATTAAAATAGGTAAGCCCTTAGCCTCCTGTGGTAGGCACGTCAGTTTCTGTCTTCATATCACCAGAGTTTTTCATTGTTCTGTTTGTTTTTTTTTCTCCCGTTTCCTAGGTCCAGGGTCAACCACTGATGGTGCAAGTCAGCGGAGGGCAGCTGATCACATCCACTGGCCAGCCCATCATGGTGCAGGCTGTGCCTGGGGGTCAGGGCCAGACAATCATGCAGGTCCCTGTTTCTGGAACACAGGGACTGCAGCAGGTGAGATAAACCAGATTTTAATTAAGAGAAATTGCAGAGAATGAACTGTGATGTTCTCATCTTGTCAGATAGTACATTTGCCTCAGCACTCTTAAACTGGGCAAAGATGGTTGTCCTCCAGCTGCGGATCTGGCAGAGAGCTGCGTGCTAAGAATGCAACGAAAATTCTTTGTCTAGTTAGTTCATTTTTGTATTTGATGGGAATGTGCAAACCTTTCAAATGAAGTCTGTTAAAATAAAGCTGGAGTTGGTTTGGTGGTTTTAATTTTTACTTTGCCTGGCCTTTGCAGTATAGTTGGTGATCTGGTGCCTACTCAATTTATGGCTCAGAAAGAGGATTTTTCTTTTTGTTTATTTAAGAAAGTTTCTTGGAAATAACTCGTGCTTGACATCTAATATGTGATGGCTGGAGGTGTATTTAAACATTTCCACTGCACTGAAGGCAATGCTGGAGGATATATAATAGATGGATTTCATTAGAAGCAATTATTTTGAAATATTTGTCTACAAGACAGATTTTAAATTTAAACAGGTGCTCAAAGTGTGTTCCTGAAAAGCCAAAGGAAAAACTCGTAACGGTGTCCTAGTGATCAGAGAACTGGATTTAGGAATCAAGGTCAGCACAGTCCAGGAAGGCACATGATTGATGTCTTGGTGTTTTGAGAGGTTGATTTAGTGTTTATCTAAAATTTCTCTTGTGAAAGACAATATATTTTGTGTTAGGTTCTTTACAGTCTGTTTGTTGGAGGAAAATCCATAACTGGGTTTTTAATCACAAGCTTGGAGCCATATTCCAGTTCCTGATTTTAAATGTAAGAAATGTTCCACATCAGTGGCAAGACTTCTCTGCAAAGCTGGAGACACCCTTTTTTTTATATATTCAGGAATATTTCTGTATGCTGATATTGAACACTCTACAGATAGCCTAAATCTTAGTCTTTTTCTTTCACTTAAGTATTATTATTTTCAGTTTCATGTGAATAACTTGTTTCTTTTGACCGTTTTATTGTGTAAGCAGTGGAAAACTGCTAGGGCATGATGACACCAGCATGTTATGGTTCCTCTGTCCTGCACGTTGTGACTGCTTTGTCACAGGGAGGAATAAATTAAAGCTCTTTGTTTTACAATGGAAAAAGAGAAGAATCGGTGCTTTCCTTTTCTTTGCCAACGGTAAATCATCCTCAGAGATGATTCAGTAATGCTGAGGCCAAGGAGGGAGAAATAAGAGGCATAGTTAATGTTCCTTTCTGACTCTTTCTTCCACAGATTCAGTTGGTCCAGCCAGGTCAGATTCAGATTCAAGGTGGGCAGGCTGTGCAGGTACAGGGGCAGCAGGGCCAGACCCAGCAGATCATTATACAGCAGCCACAGACTGCAGTTACTGCTGGCCAGACACAGGTAACTGCACCAGCATGAAAGGGTTTTCTTGAGAGAAACAGGAAGAGAAACTTGTCAAATGACTTAACGTGTGGTTAAGTAAAAAAGGGAGGAAAAAAAAAAAGGCGATAATCATTATAGAGTAGTTCTGAGAATAAATGTCGTATTTTTGTGGTGTTTTTATGCATAACTCTGGGGCAGAATAAATAGATTGCATGTTTTTATCCATTGTGTTTCTGTATTTTCTTGGTTCATGGTTGTTTTTGTCTATTTGTTGAAAATTGAAGATGTGGAGTATTGCTAATTTCATACTTGCGCCATTTTGTGAAGTAGTCTGGTCATATCCAGGCTTTCTGCTGATTCTTTTGTTTAGGACCAAAACTAAATTTCTGAGCAGAATATTTCTTCTTTTAACGTATTCATAGTGAGACAGGAAGCCTAGAACTAGTTTCTTCCAATATCAAATACTAGAAAAAGTCCATGCGCTTTAGAGAATATATCTACAGTTCAGTTGGTTTGTGCTCCATCCTATTTCTTGATGCTGGTAATAAAGCAAAAGAAATAGATGCCTGAAACACCTTAAACTCACTGTGTGTTAATGCAGGGATTGGAACATCTGTAAAAGAAGCAATTTGTAAAGTTCCTGTGTTCTTTCTTTTGTTTAGACCCAGCAGCAAATAGCAGTTCAAGGACAACAGGTAGCACAAGCAGCTGAAGGCCAGACCATAGTCTATCAGCCAGTTAATGCTGATGGAACCATTCTCCAACAAGGTAGGAGCTTTGGTGTGGAAAAGCCAGGACTTCTCAAGATCCCTTTGATGGGTTTTGATTGCCTCGTCATTACTGCCAAAGGAAACGTGGCGTTGTGATGCCGGTGGTGCTGTGGTACACGTCGTGGGTGTAGTGAATGGAAGCAGAGACGTTGATGTTATTACACAGGAACTCAGTCTGTGGCTCCTTCCCCAGGAGAATAAAAAATGGCTCTTTTCTTTGGCAAGGACTATTAGAACAGAAACACTGAAGTTTGCTTTTACACCTTAGAGTATCTGATCTTTTATCTGACCCTGGGATTACTGTGCAGATACAAACACAAAAAATGAGAGCCAGGTGGTGGAATTTTAGATAGTAACTTGCAACACTTTTCTGAATCTTTTTGCATGTTATGGAAGGATGAATGAGTGAAAACCAGAAGTGGGACTAATGGTGTTCCCTTCTTTTTGTGTGCCTGTTTTTGGTTTGGTTTTTGTTTGTTTGGTTTTTTTTTTGTTTGGTTTGGTTTTTTTCTTTTGTGTTTTCTTTTCTTAAAGTTACAGTCCCTGTTACAGGCATGATCACCATCCCAGCGGCCAGTTTGGCTGGAGCGCAAATTGTGCAAACGGGAGCCAACACCAATACAACCAGCAGTGGACAAGGGACCGTCACAGTGACGCTGCCTGTTGCTGGAAATGTTGTCAATTCGGGTGGAATGGTTATGGTACGTACTTAACGTTCCATCGACAGTCTGAAAGGTTGATGTCTGTACACCAGGTGTTGTCTGAGATTCATATCACCTTAATATGGTCAGTCTTCTCAGTAGCTCCCTTTAGTTTATAGTTGAAACGCTATAAATGTTCAGTTCTAATGGCCTGGGTCCTACTGTGATCTGTATATTCTGTACTTTCTCCCTCCCACGGCAGAACGAGTTCAGAAATCTAGAAACTGAAATGCAAGAGAACTTATTAACTGATAAGCAGAGGTCTGCAGAGACTGAATCAACTATTGCTTTTCTTGAGGGTCCTTTAGTATTTGTTTGTCTAATTCATAAAAGGTGTTGGCTTTTTTTCTGCCAATTATTTCTTTTTAGCGTGAGGCCTTTTAACTTGTATTTTATTCTTGGTCCCCACTAGATGTCAGCAGCTCTACAAATAATATCTGCTTAAGAAATGCTCTGAAATTATCATATAAATTAAATAAGTGATAACGAAAAAAAGAAAGGGAAGCGATGGGCATGTCCTGTATGCTTAATTGTACAAGAAGCAGGAGCGTGCTCATGGAATTGTATATTGCATTGAAACTTTATCAGGAAAAAACAAGCACGACTGAGAAGTAATTGATTTGCTTAAATTTGTTCTGCAGTTTGAAAACAACTTTATCACTCCTTTTAATTTAAGTAGGTGCATTATCTGAGCAAAACCCAAACTCCGTCCATTTTAACATGAGTGGTTTGTTGTTTGTTTAATTATTTCTTTGTGCTCTGAGCTCAAAGTGCTAAAAAGACATTCTGTGTGCAGATGGTACCTGGAGCTGGATCGGTACCAGCTATCCAGAGAATACCTTTGCCTGGAGCAGAAATGTTGGAAGAGGAGCCCCTCTACGTAAACGCCAAGCAGTATCACCGGATCCTGAAGAGGAGGCAGGCACGTGCAAAGCTTGAAGCGGAGGGGAAAATTCCCAAAGAAAGAAGGGTGAGGTTATAACTCAGATCTAATACAGGGTTGCTCAGTGAGAAAAGGGGCAGAAAACCACGCGTGCTGGAAAACGGGGGCTAGAATCTGAAAGTGTGTTTCTATTTAGTTAGTTCATAAGCTACATCAGAGTCATTTTTCTAAGTCCCTTGGTGGCAGTTCCGCTTCCTGTGTGTGCTTTTAATTGTGGAACGTGTATGTAGCTGTCTTGCAAAGGGATGTTTGCTGTAAACACTCGATCACTTGATCTTCGGGGAAGGGGGAAGGACTGGGCAGGCTTTTCTAGCAGTCAGGAATTTCCCCTGACTGAAAGCAGTGAACTAGAACAGCAGCCTGGTCTCTCATTGCCTCCTTCGTATTGTCGCAGAAATACTTGCATGAATCTCGGCATCGTCACGCCATGGCCAGGAAGCGTGGAGAAGGTGGACGTTTCTTCTCGCCCAAGGAAAAAGACAGCCCTCATATGCAGGTAGGCAGAATTTTGTCTGTTCTTTGGACAACTGCCACTTCCAGTTCTTCAGAATACACTTTAGAGGTGTCCTTGTACTGTTTTGTTTGGTGTTTTGGGGCTAGGCTGCTGGCCTTTCTCCCCTTTGCCTTTGAATTTATGTTTTGGGCATCGTAAAGAACCCTTTTGTCTCACCTCTTGTAGAGAGGAAGTGTCTGTTTGCGTTGAGTATTTAAATTATATTGATAGAAATGTATCCACTTTGTTTTACGAACAGAGAATGCTTGTGTTTGTTTGTCCTGATACATACAATCACTGCAGCCTTTCTGGTTGCAATACTAGAAGCACTTTTCTTGGACATGAATGAACCTTATCTTACATCTGCTGGAAAATTAAAAAATGCAAATATCTGATTCCTAGCTGCATGTTGATTTACATAAGAAGTGCAAGACAGGTTTTCAAAGGAAGGGACACAGAGTCGAATTAGCAAATTCTGTTGCTGATTAGCGCTCTAAAGCAGTGCTGCAGTTTTAGCAGAATATTTCTTTTTCTGAAGTAGAGTCTTCCCCAAGTACCAAACCAGAACTGTATTGCCAGAAACTGTTAAGGTTTATATATCCTGCTCTCTTAGACTGGCCTGTAAGAACCAGGGAAAATGCAGTATGCTCAGAGATTGAGGCATCTCGGAGGCGATACGTTCAGAGACCGTCTCCTCTTCAGTCGTGTGCTGTTCTCTCTGCTGTTGGGAACAATGTTGGTTACAACATGGTGTGTATTTTGTGTCTGTAGGATCCAACTCAGGCCAACGAAGAAGCAATGACACAGATGATCCGAGTCTCCTAACCACTGCTTAAAGAAAAAAAACTGAATAAAATTCCCGTCCCTTCTGCAAGCCTGTCCTACCTTTCCGGTGTATCGAGCGAGTCTTTCAGCGGGACAATCGCCATGTCGCAGCCTATCCTTTTCTACAGAACAAGCGCCACGTTTTCAGTCTGTGGTCGAGATTTTAACTGCAGTTGACTCAACAAATAGAAACGGAATGACTTTTTGGTACACTCTCCTGATGCAGCACAAGGATTTCAGAATCTGACTGCTCATGCCTTTTTTTTTTCTTTTTCTTCTTTTAAACATCTCTTGCATTAAGATTGGCTGTGGGTGAGAGTGTGGCACTGACTCACTGATCAGCAATAACTGTCACGCTGGAGCAGGGCCAGCAAGAAGTTCTCCTGGAGTTAGGGCCCTTCTGTACAGAGACACAGTCTGCTTTATAGCAACCAGAACTGACATGGCCACACCACAGGACTTCAGTTTTCCCAGCAGAGACTTGTTATTTACATCCGTTCCTTACGCCTTTGGACTTCATTGTCAACTGAACTGTTCCCTGTTGCTGCATCTGCACTTCTGAAACTGGCAGAAACTAAAAGGGGGGGGCTCTTTTAAGTTCCACCTTGTAAAATAGGTAAATGGGAAGCTCTTCTCCGGGGAAGGTTCAGCCATCCAGTCACAATGATAAAAATATTTCAAGATTATTACAGGACTTGATATCTTGTGTATTCGTTCCAAGAATTAAGATGGGAGAGGGTGATGTGGGGATAAGGATTTAATTAGTAAAAGCAATCTCTGGGTGGTTTTTGGTATGTTTATTGCCAATAGTTGTTGCTTTGGAAGAAAAGTGGGTGCTGGTATGGAAAGGATTCAAACTGTAAGTCTGACTCTTCCAAAGTAATTATTATTTTTTTTTTTAATTTTCCTTCTAACCTGCCAGTCCCGCGTGTGGTTCCTCCAAAAGACATAAAATCTGCAGTCTCGGTGATAGCACTTGGCCATCTCTCTGACCGTGTTTCTTGACATCTGTTCTGAATCAGTCCCTCAATTCTCTCTCTCATTCTGCACAGTGAGGGATTGTTTTGTGACAGCAGAAGCATAGGGCAGCTCAGCTCATCCTGATGCATTAAATAAATGAAGGCAGTTATTGATGAATTGAGGCTTTTTATAGACTATCCTCTTTAAATGGAGAGAAAAAAAAAAAAAGTAGCACTTAATGAAGGAGGAGTACTTTTATTTTAAAGGATTTTTTCATGAGTACCACTGGCTTTCGGCCAAGTATCTCGACAAAACACCCTGATATTTAATCCTGTAGCTCATTACAGATTTTAAGCTTGCTCCATTCTTGCCAATTTGAATTTGGGTGATGGAAGTGTGGGTCGTCGTTTCAACAGGTGTTGCATCTTTCCATGCCTGTCTCCTCCTGTCTAGAATGAGTTTTACAGGTGTTCTGCGTATCCCCTGTGTGCTGTAGTCCCATCTCTTCCAGTTTTTGTGTTCTGTAGTTAAAACATAAAACTATCACAAGCATGAGATTGGAAATACCACCAATTGCCATTGAGGGGAGGGGATTATGAACCTCAGTAGGTCAGGTTGGAGAGTGTGAGATGTTTTTGAGGACAGCAGCCAAGGATGGGTGAGATTAGTTTAAATTCAATGAACTCTGTTGTCAAACAACAACAACAAAAAAAGTAAATGCCATTTGAAAAACACAACCCATATTATCTCCCCACTCTGTTTCTCCTGTTTGCTGAAAGTTTGTGACTAAACGTAAAATGGAGGACAAATGACCAAGTTGTAGCAGACTGGGAGGGTGTTGGGCCATCTTGGAGGAGGAGTGTGCCTGGCTAGATGCTGAGGATGACGGTGTTTGGGGCAGCCACCCGTGGAGGTACGTAGTGAGCGAAAGAACAAGGAAGAAATGCAGATGTGGTATTTGTAGGTAAGCAGCTGGATTTTTCTAAATGGATTTCAGTTTATTTTTCTGAATTTTTAGTTCCGTGTTCTTACCCTTACAGCTGACATGGTGAACTGAAGCTGAGGGAGAAACTGTTGGACACAGTGACACCTGCAGCTATGGGTGGAGGTGGCCTAGTTCTTAATGTGCAATTAGGTCTTGCTTTGGATTTTTGTCTTAAAGGATATTAATAATCTAACGCTCTGCTCACAGATCTTACATTAGAATGTTTTTCTAATGATTTAAAAGGCATTTGTTTACCTCCATTGCATTGATGGCATCTTCGGTGCCTTGAATTGCTTCTGCCTTAAAATATTTGGCCAATTAGAGCATGGTGCTTATTTTCTTCCGTTAGCAACGACGAAATCCTCACCTAGCATTTGTTGACGTCACCCATTTCAGGAAATATGTAGCTCTCTTTTAGTGAAGGAATAACAAAAAAAATTTGCTTTAGTTGACTTCACAGCATTATTGTAAATATATATATTTTTTTTAGAGCATCTGTACATTTAGTGTGTGGAGCATTTGTGTGCTGGAGGAATATGTCTGCGCTGCAGTAAAACAGCCTGTCCGTAACGTTTCCGCTCTTCAGCTGACGGCTGATCTCCATCCTGGAGAACCCCCTCTCGGAGTTGTCAGTTAGGGAAGCAAAATTATTGCTCTGACATAAGTTTATGGGGTTTTGTTTGTTGGTTTTTAATGAGTAATTATTTTCTTTAAAAACAGCTTGTAGACTTCTTAAAACAGCTATAACATTTTTCCCTGTAAGCCCTTCATATATAGGTTCTCTGCTCCGTTGTTGTAGAATGTGTATTCAGACCTATGGATTTGTGTTATATAGGAAGACTTACTGTTAATACTTTAAGTAGTGATGTGAAAGCCTGAGTGCTACTGTCCTATTTTATGTTCACTTTGGGTTACATGTACCACTTCTAAAAGTAGCGGTTGCTTGGTGAGATTGGAGTTACTGGGCAACGCCAGGTCACCACGAGTCTGCTTTCTTTTCCTGGGTAAATGCGTTAAATTGGAGACATCATCAAGTTCCAACCTCTCTCGTAATTAAATGAGAACTCTTTGTGGATTGGCTACGCTTGAGCAAAACCTCCCCTTGCAGGGTGTACAAAGGAGTGGATGAGGATAAGAGAAGAGGCTTGGTCTGGGTTTTGGGCTGGTCGATTGTCCCAGAGAGCACTAGAGCAGTAAACCCATCAAAAACCAGTTTTATACGAGCGTAAAGAGTAGGGTGTGGAAAACGCTCCTCCAGTGATGCTAAGTCGCTTTAAGGCCTTGCATGTTAAAAAAGAGGTGGGGAAAATCCTTTCTTTGTGGATGGGTGTGGGAGGGTCCTGAGATTAGCGTCATGTAAGGCAAAGTTTGTACATAGTTAAAGTTTATAATTTTTTTTATATGATGCATTTTTTCAAGTGTATTTTGGTCTTTAATAGATGCGATTGTAAGTACTGTGTACACTATCCAGCTAATAAAAATTTATAAACCGACAACAAGCTTTGGCTTGGCTTTTTCTGCTGGTTTCAGTCAGGAGGCAGCAGGGACTCGGCGCGGTGAAGGCAGGCGGCGACGCGCCCAGGCGGCCGGTGACCTCTCCCGCCCTCCCTGAGGGCAGCTCGGCCTCCACGGCTGCCAGCGCCGGCGGCTCGTCCGCCCTGCCCGCCGGGGAAGGGCCCGGGCACCCCGCGGTTCGCCCTCCCCTCCGTCGCGGCCCCGCCATCTTGCTACCCGAGAACGCTGGCTGCTGGTGAGTGCTGGAAGCTGATTGGCCGAGGGGCGTCCCGCTGTGCGTGCTCATTGGAGGGCTTGTTGCTCCGGACCGCCTCTGATTGGCTGGTGCGGACGGGCTCCGTGCCTCCCGCGGGGGCTGAGGTAGCGCCGCCAGATGGCGGCTGCAGGGCGGTCTGCACGCGGGGGCTGGGCCGTCGGACGGGCGGCCGCGGGGGGGTCGAGAGCGGCCTTGCCTGAGCCCCGAGCCCCGGGCAGCCGGTGCGGGGCTCGTTTCGCCCTCACTGCTGCAAAAGCGTCACTGCTAGCAGAGGTTGAAAGCACACGAGTGTCACTTGCTGGCAGCAGAACAAAAAAGGCAAGTTTTTCCCCCAAGCGCTGTTGTGTTTCTTTCTCCTGCGGTGGGTACCTTAACGGTGCTTTCCAAGCGAGCCATCTGTGAGCGGCATCTGCACGGTAGCTGTGAAACAGCTTGGAAGTCCTGGATGAGTTTGTATTTATCTCCATGGAAGTGGTCCCAGAGCTCCAGGGGAAAGCTGGTGTGTACTGCTACTGCCAGCTGTAACTGGGCATGACCAAACTGCCTGCGCGGAGCGTCGAAATTAGGCTGGTGTCCCCACAGGTGAGATGGAGGCTCCTCCAGCCCGCGCTTCAGAGCACGCAGTTGGGTTCTGCTGTTTGGAAATACCTTCTGCCGCTGCCCTTCCCATCCGCTGGCCGTACGGGATCTCGCCGCCTCGCTCGGACTGCCGGGTGCTGCGAAGGCCCCGCCGGGCTCCTGAGGAAAGCTGCCCTCACACCGGTTTTCTGACACTGCTTTGCTGGCAGCTGTGCCATCGCGATGACGTGCAGAAACGCTGGAAGTGTGATGGTTGGCAGAGGGAGCAGAATAGATCCTCGAGACCCTCACGGCTGGAGATTTGTGAATGCAGGAGTGCGGGAAGGGCAGTGGCCCGGGGGGGTGAGGAGGCACTGCAGGCCTGGGGGGAATGCCCTCAGCACATGGTAGGTTATCCGATTACAAAGCCACTCAGATACTGATTTTTGCAGCTTTCAGCTTTATTCTTAATTTGAAATTCTTTTCAGTTCCCTATCAAGAACAGGAGCAATCCCTCACTTTGGAGAGAGGTTCCTCTACCTGCTAATCTTGGGCTAGTCACAGTTGCCAGAATCTTGTCCTTTATTGATTAGTTTTCCTTTCTGGTAATCAATTTTGTGCAATTGCTGGGCATTGGAGAGAAGTAAGGCAGGAAGTTGAGAACAATTAGGTATTGAAGTGAATAGAATGAGGAAAATTTTCTACAGATAATGTGAAGTGAATAGGGTTGGTAAGCTCAGTTTTCTCTTTCTTTAGGTGCTTCACGCAACAACAGTTGGCTGATTCTTTGTGCTTGGAGGAGTTAGACACAATCATTTGTTCCAGAAACATTCTCATGTTTCGGTGACTTCCAGAGGAAGAATAAAGGTATGAAATAGTTAACTTGGTTTTGTCTAGGAGTCTCGTTGATCTTTCTAGTATATCCAAAAGGCAGTTTACTTTCCCATTTTGCTTTCTTTGGGTTTTTCAAGACGTGGAGCAGGACCGGATGCTTTACATAGTGCCTGATGAAACATTGTCCTTTTCATCTCAGCTTTTGCTCAGATCGCTCTGGCTGCTTAAACATCTGGCAAATTTTACCCAATTTGCTAAACTGCTACTGGAAGGCGCTTCGATGGCAATAGTGCTGTGATGACTTCAGCAGAATCTCTAGAGTATCATTTATTAGATGAGTGTGATGTTCTTATAGTGCACTTAGGGCAAGAGCTCTTTGCAGTGAACAGCAGGTACAAGGTGAAGGTGCCCAGACGTTGGTCATACCGATATTTGCTTACTTCCTCTTCAGGGTGAAAACTGTCCCCTTAGTGTTCACTGCTTTTGAAGTGAGACAAAGAAACAAATCATTTCAGCACAGGCTGCAGAGAATGTTTAGATTGGGAGTGGGTTTTCACTAGATGTTCTGTAGAGGACAGAGGAGCCTAGAGACACTGGAATGGAATCGAATGTATTGACTTATAGCCTCAGTCTGAGAAAAAACTGTCCCCTTAGCTCCTGTCAGCTCAGCCCTGCCCAGCTGCTGTGCCTGATTCCTAGAATGCAGCAGCTTTTATTTCCTGGTATCATCAAACAAAAGATAAGCTGTGAGGACTTGTGAAACATCAGCCAGATACACATCTACACCTGGCAGCTGTTCAGCTGCCATGCAGAATGAGGTCACTAACAACCTGTCTCTGTCAGGCTTATCTGAAGACATGGCCAGGTCTGTGCTGTCCCAGATGGCCAGAGCCTGCTTGTACTTGAGCTAGACCTTTCCTGATTGTGGTTCCACGGCTGAGTCTAACAGCAGTAGGTTGGATGGGCTGCTGCTTCCTCTTGTCCTGTCGCTTGTTCTTGAGAAGAGCCTGACCCCCCTGGCTCCAGCCTCCTGTCAGGAGCTGTCAGAGCCAGAAGGTCTCCCCTGAGCCTCCTTCTCTCCAGGCTGAACAAGCCCAGGTCCCTCAGCTGCTCCTCAGCACCCTTGTGCTCCAGCCCCTTCCCCAGCTCCATTGCCCTTCTCTGGCCACGCTCCAGCCCCTCCATGTCCTGCTGGGAGTGAGGGGTCCAAAACTGACCCCAGGATTCCAGGGGTGGCCTCCCCAGTTCCTGCTTCAGGAGTATGATCCCTGCCCTAGTCTTGCCAAATAATGAGTTGAATTTGCATCCTGAAGCCTGTCACGTTAACCATTTCTCTTTCCTTTTGTGTATAATTTCAGACCTTAATGGTATGGTCACCACACCAAGAGTTTTGACATCTCAGAAATGACCCAAAACACAAGGATGTCAGTCATAAATTCTTTCCATAGTTGGTCAATGCAGTGGTGATCAAAAAAAAAAAAAAAAAAAAGAAAGAAAGAAAAATTAAAGAAGGAAATGACAGTTTGCAAGAACAGAAAACGAGAAGCTGGGTCAGGAAGTAAAGAGTGCAGTCATGCAGGCCTGCTTAGGAAGCCAGAAATGGATTTCTCAACTATTACTATTTTCAGAGAGTTTTCAATAGAGGACCAAAATAAGCTCAGATACAACGGCAAAAAGCTTGCTATCCTGTAGCCACATCAGACCATTCAACAGAATTCCCCTTTCTCCTGCCTCTCTGTCTCCCTGACCTGTCATAATTGTACAAGTGCTCTCAGGCACAGTGGAGTTTGTGATTTGTGGACGTTTTCAGTGCCTTTTCACATTCCTTTCCTCCTATGCCACCCAGTACTGAGGTTGGAGTCTTCTTGCAGTCTTAGTACCAAAAAACTAGAGCCCTTTTGGTATCCTGTTCAGCATCCTTAGGCTGCAACTCAAGGAACTAAGATGAAAATCCCTAATGGCCATTTGCATCTATCACCATCACAGGATTCAGTAGTTTGATCAAAATTTGTGTAGCTTATAATAAAGACAAGCTAGACTTATACTGCAGCACGAGGGTGCCATTGATAAACAACAAACACCAAAGGCAAAGAAATACAAAATTACTTCTTTATAAAAATAACTAACTAACTTTGGGTGCAAATTCTACACCCACTCACTCGTTCAAGCTGGAGACGTTTTAAACATCACACAGACAAATGTTTTTCAGCCACAACTTGTTTACTCCATCATCTCAAATGCATCACTTGTCTCTCTGAAGTCCATGGAACAACTCATGGGTTTCAAATAAAGCAGATTCTGTACCACTTGTCTGACTCTGATCTTATCAGAGTGGGCAAAAAGTAACTCTTTATATAAAGAGTATTTAAGTGAGGTGTTGGAGAAAGTTCAAAAGGAAGCATCACGTTCCTGTATTTCACAGCCCTGTGTTGCCTGTGCCGCTGTATCAGTCGCTACCAGAGAGAACCAGTTTCCTGTATTGGTGTTTATAGTTGCCTCTCCTTTAAAAATAGAGCAATTTGGAACAAGCAAATACACCACTAGATTTGCTGGCCAATAGCTGAATTGTGATGCTGCACTATTAGTAAAATGCAGTTATTTTTTCAGGAAAGGTTTGTGCATCCATGTGTCATCCTTTCAGTCACTTTTGCCTCCCACCCCATAAGTATCCAGCTTTGGCAACTGGTTACCAATGGATTGTTTCCAAGGGCAGCTGGGCAACATTCTGCAGATCAGCCCAAGGCTTTATGCTGCTTTGGTTAGGTGGACCTGGTTTTCTCTTTTCAGTTTCAGAATGTGGACTTGTGGCTCTGAAGAGGACAGCAGCATATTCCACAGGCCCTGAGGGAGTGGAATTCCTGGTGGCTCTTGAACATGGAAGAAAACTCTTGGTGAAGGCTGTATCTTGACATATGTAACATCTTCAGGCTTTGGCTGAGGTTGGTGCCTTATGGTGCCAGTGCTATCATCCAGTTCCCCTTCTGACATTCTGCTTCCTTTGTTTCTTCCATCCTCCCGAGGAACCACGAAGAATGAGAAGTTAAAAAGAAATTCAGCATTTTTGGCTTCTAAATCTTAGCCTTAGTTCATCTACAACCACAAATATTTTCTCCCTATCATGAAACTGGGGAAGAGGGGAGAGGATGCTTAATAAAAGGGAATGTGTGCTCGGAGAACTTTAGAAAACTTTTCTGTCATGAAGCTCTGTTTCTTAAGATTGAAGGCACTGGGGAGACGGGTGCAGCACCAGTTGCCCCGTAAGTGTTTTGGGCTATTGCAACTAGCAAAGTGTTCCTTGGATGAGAAACTTTGGTGATGTTACTGAAGATTGAAGGCTAGTTAATTATCAAAATGATATGATTTATTTTTGAGTGATAAAAACAAAAACATGTAGAAGGGCAGGGTCTTACTCAAATAACCAAGTTGGGTTGTGTCCTCTTGGCAACAAGAAGTCAGACAATCAACAAATGCAGGCGGAGAGCTGCAGTCTGCTGGCTCGGCAGGATGCGTGGTGCTGCCTGCTTTACGATCCCTGAGAGTGGTGAGCACAGAGCCGGTGTCTCTGCGGGGCAGAGATGACACGGAGCGCCAGGAACGTGGGATTTCTGATGCTGTCTAACCTGCAGTGCTGCCTGTCCACAAGGAGGATGTCCGCCAAAGTCCATCCCTTTTCCTTTGAGTATAAAATGACACCTTTACCGTCTCATTTTAAAAATCACTGCCCCTGTTGGGGGGGCACTCCCTTCCCTGTGGTTCAACTCCTGGCATTTCACTCTCAGCTCAGGCTCGTTGCCTCCCTGGACAGGGGTTGTTATGAACAGACCTTCCTTACGTTCAGGTGGTGGGATGAAAAGCTATAGGGGCAGGAAAACTGTACAAGATCTTTACCTGGCATTTTTCTTCTGATGTAAGTGGTGGTGAGAAGTGTAACAGTAGCAACCAGAGCGGCTGTAAGCAGGAAGGATCTCAGCACCCTGAGAGCACAGAGAGTCCTGCAGGCAAACGCACGGTATCTCCATTACTGTTTACAGCACCAGAGGTGACGAGGTTAATTTGGGAGGGGATTTTGTGTGTTTGAAAATGGATTATGGTTCCAGGATAAAAATTCAGCATGCAAATATTACCCCTGCTGTCTCTAAACAAGTGTGGTTCTGTGAGGTCAGAACTGATCTACAGCCACGGAGGATCCATCCCAGCTGTATTTTCTTTGGCACTTGGTAAGCCTGGGGAGTACTCAGGAGCTTGAATTCTCTTCCTGCAGTCATTTGCAGTGCTACCAGAGTTCAAAGGCATCCCTCATCAGGATGCAGTAGCCCTTCTCGTGGTCTGTCTTTGATCAGGATCATTAATAGGGTCACCTTTGATCAGGCCTGGTAATAATAAAAAAAAAATCTGTTTTAAAAAAAAAATAATTCCAGAGTTATTTGTGTCGCAGGAAATTTGCAGGCTCAGAAGAGAGCTCTTTAACAGTGGCCCGTAATCTTTCTTGTCAGGTGGTAAGAAATTGCTGACTTCTAGAAGATCATTAATTCTTTGATTAACTCACCTAAAACTTCCGTCATGATCCTGTTCAGTAGTTTGTTTCTCCCCTGGAAATGGCTCTCAAGATGATGCTCTCCTGAGTCACTAAGTCAGAGCCTTTTCAGCCACGCTCTAATCATCTGCCGTGAGAAGTCATTCATCACTTCAGCCCTTCCTGCTGTAACGATACTTTGATCAGAGGTACCTCTGACTGACACCTCATTTGGGACACCATCTTGCACCAAATGAAGTGTTGATGTTTCCTGATTTTGGCTGTCACAGAATAGGACCAATGGAGGGACAGGGAATTAATTTCTTTTTTTTGTTTTGCAAATAGCCTTAAAAGTTCAAAGAAAGCCAAGTGGTGGTTCTTTAGAGGGAGAGGACAGGAAAAACCCATCCCTATGGCAGTGTACACCTCGCCCAGCAAAGGGTTCAAGTTTGAGATGGTGTTGTTCCTTCTCACCAGTCTTCTCCTTGAGTTATCAGAGCTTTGCTGTGTGGAAGGTTTCTGCGACTGTAAAACACTTTAAACGGGAGGGAAAGCTTTGTGCAAAAGTATTATTTTTTAGTTTTCATCAACTTCCTTGAAATATTTCTGTCCTAAACCCATTTGGTTTTGATTAATACAAGACTACAAAATATAATTCATTGGTTTTGATGGTAATCTGTAAAATATTGATTTTTTTTTTTTTTTTCCTTTGAAACTTTTTTATTTCATGTGGCAAAAGCAATTTCCTGGCCACTTCTGCTTCTAGATACATAGAGGTACATACTGTGGTTCTATGCTGAACTATAATAATAGAGTTTGACCCCATCCTTGATAACCTCTAGTGAGATCTCTCTGTCTTGATACACCATCTTTTGCTGCAAAACAAAAATGGAGACGACACATCACCCTTAATTTACTTGGGCTGTCTCCCCGCCGGCGCACTGTCAACCTCGTAGCTCACCCTCACGTGAAACCACCATCTGTATTCTTTGCAGCAGAATGTCCTACTGTGGAGTTCATTTTCTGGACAAAATACAGAACCACTATTAAGAAAAATGAGAACCCAAAAGCTTGTGTCCTTAAAATAAGCAAATTTCAGGCTGAACATTTCCTCCCCTCAGTGGCTTTGGGAAACTCATTCTGTGCCTGGCTACAGATGACCCGAAGAAAAGGTGCTCCAGAGAGTAACAGTGTGTAATGCAACAGCACCGAGAGCATGCTGGTCCTAGGAGAAAGGAAGAGTCTCTGAGCCTCACCTGGTGGTACCAGCAAGAGCAGCAGGGCTGGAAAACTCCCCAGTCTAAAGAAGAAAGTGTTTTAGGACAGAGAGAAAAAAAAAGTGTCCCTGAGCTTCTCTATGCCTGAGAAATTCTCTGCTGCAGCAACAGCTTCTTCTGGCACTTGCAGTCATCTGCTGCCTACAGTGGTGATGCCAGTTGGGAAGTGCTGAGGATACCTTTTAACCACAATCTTAATACTCCTTGGGTGGGAAAGCTGGCTAATGCTACTGGCTGCTTTTTCAAGTATCTTGTTGCGTAGATGGCCGTATGTAGCAGTCACACTGATGGCTGGCAAAGAAAGAGGCTTTTTTGATCTCTACCTAAATATATTACAAAGCAGCTTTCAGCTGGGTGCGTTCACCCTTTCTGCTGCTCTGCACTTAGGTGCAAATTTTATATCCCTGGTTCCCAAAGCCTGCCCGCGTGCAGTGGCGGAGAACCGTCAGTGTGCCGCTGCCGAGGCACTGGGTGGCCCTGCTGGACATATCTTGACAGGTTGCAGCTGGAAGTAGGACCCAGATCTCCTGGTTAGAGCTGCCCTTCCCATGTTTTATAGCACATCTAGCTGGGCATCACAGTACCACCGGGTAGTACTGAAGCTAGGCCTGTGTTAGTGCAGCTGCAGCAGTGGGTGACTGCTTATGGGCTCATTTACTCTCTGGAAGTAGGAGAAATTGGTTTAGACAGAGCACAGCCAAGCACAGCCTGGTCTGGTCGGGGGGTCTGAGCTGCTTTTCCTGCATGGTGCTACACGGAGCTGGCTGGATGTGCCAGCCTGCCCAGCTGGCTCGGAGCGTTTCTGTGAACACACCAGCACATTCTAGGCGTTACCTCTTCCTTGGGTGATGTCTTGGGGTCTGGTCTTGATCATAAATGCACACTAAGTCAGATAATCAGTTTGATTTTATTTAGCTTTGCAGGCAGCGAAGGGCAAAGAAGTGTGAATCCCCTCGGGTTTGAGATCTTCCTGGGAGAGCTGAACGCAGCTTCACTCTGGGGAGGGATGAATTGCATGTTGATAACATCCCCTTGAGAGGGAGAAATACAGAGAGACAGTTTGTTCTTTTCTTTTGCAAAGTCATTTGAGAAATGAGGAAGCAGGGTCAGGGCTGCATGTAGACTTCACATCCCTTTCTGTTATGTTCTGCAGTTCCTTACACCTTTCCACAGTGACTGTTCACCAAGGAGCCACACCGTCAGAGGCCTCAGACCTTAATGCCAAGATACTGGGGATAAGTATCTGGAATAACTCTTCCTGGTGGTCTGGTGCAGTGACTGGAGGTGACAGCAGAGCCAAGAGTGGGTCAAAAGCTTCAGTCTTCAGAGAGCGGAATGTCAGTTACAAACCTGATGTCTAGACAAACAATAATATTATCTTTCAATACAAATCATCTGGTTCTGGTTATATTTCATGCTTTGGGAGAAACATTAGAGTGTCACGCAGGAGAGCTTGAAGAAAGCTAGGAGTTCTTTAACAGTGATCTTCAATGAATCGGGAGAAGTTTCTTGGAGACTTGAGACAGAACCATGACTTTCCATTTCTGTGTTACACAGATGCATTTGTGGGTTGCTCAACACATGGTCATTAAGATGGGCTACCTGAACTTCTGTTTCTGTTCATTGGCCTATCGGTAGCTCTGTTTGTAACAAAGCGTTTGCCAGGAGTTACAGAGCGCAGCAGGGTTTTTCCTGGCTTTACAATGAGCTGAGGGAAGACAGAGCAGAGCTCTCTCACCTTTACCATGCCTAGGGAAGCATCTCTGCTTAGAGATAAGTCTCTGCATAGATAAATCTGTGCTGGATCTCTTGACACAAAGCCTTGATGTTCATCCTTTCCCTCTGGCCCTTGATCCCATCCTCTTCCATCAGGTTCAAGTGTTACTGGCAGCATCTTTGCACTTCAGTTGTGTCAAAAGCTGCTGGTCAGCGCCAATGAGAGGAGGTGGTAGATGGTGACATTCCCTCTCTAGAATGATAGGTTCATCGATACCTGTGTTTAGTAGCCAATCCTTTTCTTACAGCAGATGGTAAAGCTTGGCCTGCAAATGCTTGATCATTTCTCTGTGGCTTCCCTTTGGTTTGCCTCTAGGCAGTGCTCTCCCATGAGGGGCTGATTTCATCATGGGCAAGGACAGCAGCAAAAGGGAGGACCTGCTGCTCATTCAGGCTTGGGTGGTTCTGCTCTACTTCTCTGTTCTTCCTACTGTTGCCAATGATAAAGATCAGCACAGCAACCAGGAACTTAGTAACCAGAAACCCAGCGATGATATAGAAGATGGTGAAATCTGCTTCAGGAGGAATGCTGTGGGGAACCAGAAATACAACAACAACAATACAACGAGTTCTTTAAAGAAACTCTTGTAGTACGTGATGTGATCTCCTGCAGCAGGCCTGTGCATAAAGGAGCCTGTAAGAGGTTCTCTCACATAGGGATAAATTGTGATCTGCAGGAGTTGTTTCACTTGGCACAGGAACACTGGGTTTTCTGGATCAGGATAACGCTCCTGTTCAGAAACCACACAGCACCTCTAGGAATTGTCATAGATTAGGAAGAGCTAGAGAGTATGCCTCAAATGAGGTTCAGAGGGGTTCAAATTGCTAACCCACCTCAGTCCTAGGACGACCTGAGATCATGGCAAGAGTAGTTTTGTGGCTTACCTGGAGATGCTCTGCACAGCGCTAGGCTCCTCTGGCATTTGTGTCTCCAGGGCAGCTGATGGGAGAAACAGAACAGCTTAGTCTGCAGATGTTTCCGGGTGATACATGTTGGTGTCACCATCAGCAGTGTCCCAGCTTGGCACAGATAACCAGGGTGAGACTGGGCAGCAGGCCGTGCTAGAAGGTTAATGTGGGTAGCAATCTGGGGATGACCTGTTAGATTTCCTGTAGCTGTGAGGCCAGGTAAATTGGGAACTGCAAAGATGCAGTAAACCCAGCACCTCTATAGAGTAAAACAAAAGTAGATGTTTACTAAAGTGGGGCCTTGGCATCTGCAGACACACAGGAAATTTAGGAACTCTGGAACTCCGGATCCCTGCCACCTTCCATACACCACAGTGATGTTCTCCGCAGCACAGGACGTACCTGTCAGCACTTCCACTTGTACCTTCCTTAAGGTGTTTGTTTCCCCCACGTAGTCAGTTTTGCACCAGTACAACCCAGCATCCTGCTTCTTGAGTTGCTTCATGGTCACCGTCAGGACCCCGTCGTGGACGTTGTCACTGATGGAGGTGGTGCCATTCCTGTTCTTTAGGAACGGCAGCCAGAAGCGTCGGGCGCTCACCACATGTTGGCACTTGGCCTCGTCAATCTGCTTGCACCAGCTCTTTTCTCTCCACCGCTGCTGCCAGGGGTTATAGGTGCAGTTGACAGAAATGGTGCCCCCCTCCACTCCATACACCACAGTGACGTTATCTGCAGCACAGGATCCTGGGAGAGGAGGAGTAAGTGGTGAGCCAGGGCTCTCTTGTTTCTAGCCCTTACCACTATGTTTATGCTAAACATAATTTTTGCAGCACTGTCCCGGGCTGCCCAGGGCAAGGGGGGGAGGAGTCCCCATGATCCTGGAGGGGTTTCCAAGCCCCCTGTGAAGCTGTGGTGCCGAGGGACAGCTGAGGGTCAGTGGTGCCCTGGCAGTGCTGGGAGAACAGTTGGACTTGATTATCTTAAAGGTCTCTTCCAACCAACACCATTCTGTGAATTTCATCTTTTACAACTCTAGTGACAGCTGCTGTCAGCTGTAGGGCTGTCACCTCTCTGCTTCCTCCAGGAAAGATACCAGGCACTCAGCTTCAGTCTTGGCTCAGAGGTCCTTAAACTATGTGGTGATCCCTCTGACCAGTGTGTTACTTAGTTCTTGCCAGGCAGCTGTTCTTGTGTGGAGCACTGAGGGAAGGAGGAGGCATCGCCTTCATTAATATTTGCAGATTTTCTGAAGCTCAGGAAATTTTGGCCCTTGGCTTCCCTTCTGGCACTGAGGTGACTGCTCTGGACTGCAGCCTAGAGCTAAACATCACATTTTCTGTAATCACTGGGCTCCTGCCCAGCAAGGGAAGCAGTTTGTCAGCATGACTGGGGGATTAAATAGAAACTCAACATTTTCCTCTGGTCCTGAGGAGCATGAAGCTGGGCCCTTGGGTAGATTGAGCTGGTACCAAGCAAACTGTCTTGATTTTTAAAAGCTCTTTTTACAAGGCAGCTCATAAAAAGCATCACTTGACACAGCAACAACAAACCATTGGTGTGTAACTCTCATTGGGCTGGCCTTGCTGTAACACCCCTGCTTTGCATCGGCCACCCTGCCCACTCGCCTGCAGCTGCAGCAAGACAGTAAATGCCCATGAAATTTATCTGCAGTTTAAGGCTCTTGACACCACCAGAGAGAAGCAACACAGCCCTGGGAAATGCTGGAACTGCAGTGACACCTACAAACCAGTGTCCAAGTAGCTGCTTAGGATGTTACTTCTTAATTCCACTCCTAATTTCTGAGTCCGAGATCTTAGCAACTTTTTTTCACCCTATCTTTTAATATCCTACTGATTTAAGTCGTGTTGATGACTGGTCTTTGGCTGCTTGGCTTTTTTATATTTTTGCCTTAGTTCCTTGTTTTTAATTTCTATTCCTCTTTATGTTAGGCAAAGGCAGAGGTGACAGTCTGAGCTATTAATACTTCCAGAGAGAAATGCAGTCTGATATTTGTGGAAACTTCTGTGTTTGTAGTGAAAAACCTCAGGGGCTACTGCCGTCTGTGAAACCTTAAGTAATGACAAAACAGAAGTAAATTGAAAAATAGGCTCTTGGGAGGACTTTGTGCTAGCTGAGCCTTTTAATAGCACTTCTTAAAATAATTTCAACCATTCTAAGTGAATTGTAAACTAAGAAATCTAAAGATATTTCAGCCTTGACTAAAAGAAGGCATAAATATGGATCTGCGCTCGCCACCTACAAGTCATTATCCTGATACATTGCTCCACTCAGTTGTTCCAGTCGAGGCTCAGCTCACGGCATGTGCAGTTCAGTCCTGGGCAATCCCTCTAAGCATCTGAACTCCCTCTCCTATTTCTCTGGACCCCTCCTCACCCAGTTCTGCCCCTTCAGCTTCTGGAACAGCCCCAGGGTTTTGTTTGTTGGGTTTTGGTTTTGTTTGTTGGTTTATTTGCTTTAAATAGAAACAGCACTGCAAAATATCTCCTGATGAGAATCATGGTATTTAAAGATGTACTGGTGCTCTTGTGGAAAACTTTGTGTCATCATCTTTTCAAACAATTCTGCTGACAGATCATTTACTATTTGTGTTCATCCTCCCTTGTTGTGTGCTACTGAAAAAAGTATCGTGGACTTCTTTCTAAAGTCATCCAGATTTTTGAGACAGGTTTCCATGCTCCCAAAGCCTAAATCTGTTGTCTTTCTGTGCACTGCTGCAAGTATCTGGAATCACAGAATCCCAGATGGGTTTGGTTTGGAAGGGACCTTCCAAGCTCATCTGGTGCAACCCCCTGCAGGGAGCAGGGCCATCTGCACCCAGAGCAGGGTGCTCAGAGCCCCGGCCAACCTCCCCTGCAATGGTGCCAGGGATGGGGCAGCCACCACCTCTCTGGGCAGCCTGGGACAGGCTCTCACCACCCTCAGCACCAACAATTCCTCCCTTTTCTCCAGGCTAAAACTCCCTCTTTTAGTTTAAAACCATCACCCTGTGTCCTCTTGTAACAGGCCCTGCTAAAAAGACTGTCCCTACCACTTGGAATCTCCAAAGCATGGCTGGAGAGAGAAGGCTGCTGGCTGGAAGTACCAGCAGGGTCCTGTGCCTTGTTTCTCATGTCTGATGAACACTGCTTTCCAAGCTGAAAAACAGCCAAACGCCAAAAATTTCAGAGATATTCCCTTCACTGAATTTTGATTCCCTCCTCTTGAGCCCTACCTGCTGAAACTGACCTTTGAAACCCTACAAATGCAAACAGATCAGCTTCTGCAATGTCACATTTCCCTCTGAGAAGGCACCCAAGGCTCTGTCAACAGTGTTTCCTGTTCTGACTCAAAAGGATCCCTGTGAGAAAAGCAGAGGATTTGGATCACTGCTGGCCCTCAGTTACATGAAGGGAAAAAAGCAAACAGAGGAACGAGGCTGGGGAGGAAGAGTAGAGTGCAGAACATGCTGCACTGCTCCAGGGTCCCTCTTGCATGGCACTGGGCTTTGCAGGGCACAGACCACCAGACTCTCTATCCATAGTAAGTGTTTGTATTGGTCTTCGGAAGAGCTGCAGGCTACAGTGAAGATGCCTTTGCAACTGGGAAAAGCTACTGGGCTTCAAGAGGTGCACAGTCTTTTCCTGTAGCTTTATCAGTAATCTCACATGAGGTGCAGGTAGAGACTGAGTTTTGTACCAATCCTTTTCCCATCTGTTTACTGAAACCCCAGGCCATGTATGCTGTCTTACCTGTCAGGAAGGCCACGGAGAGGAGGTGCACGAGCTTCTCCATGTCAGCCGAGCAGCAAAAAGAATGAGAGGAGTCTGGAGAAAAGCAAAAAGGGCTCTTGCCCAAGAGCAGCTTGCTTTCCACCCTCCTTGCTCTGCAGGAAGGAATGAGCACAGGAACTTGGCATCTTTTTTGTCCTGCATATTGAGCAATATGCCAGAGACAGGCATCTGTCTCATGGGCTGAAAATTCAGGCATCATCACTGCCCACCCACAGCCCTGATTTAGTGCAGTCAGCCTGAAAGAGAGCAGTAGTTCAGGACTGCAGCTGAGGGAGCCTCCTTTAGCGTTACTAAACTGGGAGGCTGTAGACGGGTTACTGGTTTTTATCTTTTGAATTTATTTACTTGGTGCTCCTCCATGCAAGTACCAATAGACTCTGGCTTCTTAGCAGCTTCTTACCTGCTTTTTAACAGGCAGATAAACCTGCAGGGAAAATCCATTCATAAATGCACCTGGTTGTTTTTTTTTTTCTTTCCTCTACTTAAGAAAATGGTACTTTACAGTAGCCAGAAATGCTCTGAGGTTTACTGACTGTAGTAGTTTTTGTTCATTCTTGCTCCAGTGAGTACAAATCTGGATTCTCTGACCAGAAGCAACTGTCTCTCTGAAAATGTCTCTCTTCCACTCACTCAGTTATGTTCTACTGTTACTCTTCCACTGTTTGACCCAGTGGGGCCAACTGCATGAATAGCAAATACTTTGGGGAATCTTAGTCTGAAGGAACCATTTCCAGAACCATTTTCTTTTTCTTTCTATCATTTCAAGCTAAATGTATGAACTCTGAAAAGCTCAAAAAATATATCAGCTTCCCTGCTGCAACCAGAGCAAGAGAAGCCGATGGGCTGTGACTGGCCAGTGAACAGCGACTGGTTCAGGCCCCTTTAACCTGCCACTTCTCTGCAGAGCTCGGTGCAGCCAAATAAAGCGCCAGAGTTTCTGGTCTTTTGGAGGAATTGAGCTGAGCCCCAGCAAATTCATTTCACATTGCTCACCACATGACTGCTAAACAAAGGCAGCGAACGTGTCACTTGGAGTATTTCCAGCAAGGAAAGGGAAGTAATGGTGTCACTTTCCAAGGCCCTGGTGAGCTCTCCCATGGAACTGCAAGTGCATTTCTAGTCTCCTGTGACTTTAGAAGAGGCTGCAGAAGCTTTCTGTGGTGTAGCAAATAAAATACAAAGTGCCGGCTGTAGGCATGCTGGTTTGTGTTGGCCTTCCAAAGAACTCAGAGAACTGGTGAATGGTCTGGGAAGAGGCACTTAAAGCACCGCACAGTGCTGTGAAAAGAACAGGGCTACCTCTGAGACCGGCTGGGTAACAGTTGCTGTGGGGATGCAAAGATGCTCCTAACAATGGAGGCTTTTGAGAGACCTTTGAAAAAAACACGGCTGGTAGTTTATGGAGTGCTTGTTGAGGATAGCAGGGTTTGAGGGGGTCTTGGCCTGTCTGGCGTTCCTGTGGCGGGTCCTGGAAACTGCCAACCTGCATCAGAGCTGCGCCGGAGATCTCTAAATATGTTGTGTGTCTGACTTACTTGGACAGCAAGTTACTCACCCCTCTTAGTTACTGTCGTGTCCCTTCAGTTATATCATCTGATGTTGAGACCAGCCCTCTTGTGCTCATACTGTCTCCTCTGTTGTCGGTGTCATACTTCCTGCAACTTCTTCACACAACCTACCAGTTTCTTGCCCTGTGCTGCTGTCCCTATGGGCCTTCCTTGTGCCTTTCTCAAGCTCATCCTTGCAGTTAGCACAGTAGGGCAATTTTGTTTCAAAAACATCCCAGTGCCCTGTCCAGTCCTTTAGAGCAACAGCACATGTTGTTCCCTTCCTTCCTTTTTCCAGAAATACTCAGTTTGGCTTCTCCCTGTTTGTCTTGATTGCTTGGTTTAAGCAGCCAGTTTGTGTGTTTCTGGGAAACAGAGGGTGTAAGACAGCAGGTCAGCCAGGAGTTGCTGAACAAAGTAAGGGCATTTGGCTGGGAGGTGGTGGAAGGCTGGGGCAGTCTGCACAAGCTATACAGAGGAAGCCATGCCTGGAACTTCAGATTTCAGCTGCTGCTTCAGTCCAGTTTTAACATACAGGCTGTGGCTGGCCCTGAAAGCAAATGCAGCCCACAAGCTTGGAAGAGATTGCATTGTCTGGAGTGTTGGAGACTCCCTGGTGTAATCCACAGCAGCCAGCTGACTCCATCCCACAACCCTCGGCACTCCGTAACGGGACCTTTGTACATGCACTCAGCGGTGTCACCACCTTTGTTCCCTCTTACCCCTGAACTCCAGTGTGCAACACTCTATTTCTTCATCTAAAGCTAAATATTTAGCTTTGGTTTGAAAGCCTCTTACCAAGACAGTTCTCCACACCTGCCCCTCCAAAAGAGTCTGCGTTTTAATGGAACTGAAGAAAGCAGATGTGCAAGGGATCCTGAGACCTACCCAGCACCTCTGTCTGACCTGAGAGAATCTGCACACGTGTGGCAAAATCCTCTACTGGCCTCTAACAGGAGGGAGGCCTTAAAATACACAGGCAATGTACACATGGCAGCGAAAACTTTTCCCATAGCTTTGCTCAAAGCTCCATAGTCTGAGGCGCTGTACCCCACTGTCCACCCACACACCATCTGTGCCCTCTTCCCGCTACGTATTCCAGTTCTTTTCTCCTGTTTCTGGATTGTTTGGGGATCCTGTGCTTCATCCTTTGTCATTTGTTGGCAAGTGCTTGAGTGCAATGATGGCATAGTCTATGCTTTCTTCTCTGTCTTTCCAGTGAAGCTGCGTTGGTTCAATGTTACAGTAGAGACTATCCTCAGGGCTGAGTCGAGATTTAAAGTTCAGAGTAGCGTAATTTAGGTCTTCGCTGTCATCATTCTGATTTTCCATTCTTTCAGTGCTGCCCAGCTATGAAAAGAAAGGGAAAACACTTGTTAGCACGATTCAGTGCCAGGCCCCAGTTCTTACCAAAAGAACAAGATTTTTCCAGGAGGAAAGGAGAAGTCATGTGAGAACCTGCCTTTGGTCATGACAGAGGTGAAAGAATAGAAAACTCTTTGCTTCTTGATACCAGTCACAACCTCATCATCTAACCTTGGTTTTTAGTCTGACTCAGTAGAATTTGCTCCACTGTGTTTTTCTCATACTGGAGTTTCCTTAAATTCATTTCCCCCGACATCCAGCTAGGACCATTCCACTCTCTGGTGACATTAAATACCATTTCCCCTGCTGCTCACAACCAGGAATGAGCACCAAGGTCCCTATCAGATGGGTCAGCCAGCTCCTCCCAGACTGTTGCTAAGGCATTCGGTACCATATGGGAAAACTGTTGTTTCCCTTACCTGTGCTATGTCCTCTGTCTTCTCATAGATGTTCTGTGTATCTCTGTTACCTTTGGAATGAGCCAAATCAGAGGTTTGAATTGGGAATAAGCTCACCTGGAGTGGAAAAAGAGTGGCCAGAGAAGGCCCTGTTTAGTACAGACCAGAACATGAGGCATCACCAGTCTCCACATACCTCTTCTCTTCAGCAGCTTGCGCCACCTTATGTACAGGGTTATCGAGCTGATGAGCGCCAGGATGAACAGGATGCTCAGGACCCCAGAGAGGATGATGAAGATTTTTCCTTTTGAGCTGAAGCCAGGAGAATAAGGGAGTTACCACTGTTAGATGGTGGCACAGCATGATGCTGGCACAGTCTGTTACCAAACAGCAACCAAAAAAAAGGGACAAGAATAATTTTATGCACTTGAAAGGAGGGTCTGGTTCTCCTGCAGCAATGCAATCTTGATTATTCTGCCATGCTGTGCCTTCTGGGCTGTTCCTAAACTACTCTCTGGGCTCTAAAACCAAGCTGCTGTCCAAAGAGCACAGTTCCAGGCTCTGTGCAGCAGGTACTGCCTTTCCCTCCTGCACTTTGCTGCCCCTGGCACCCTGGAGCTGATGTACGATTGTATTCTTAGGTGCTGCTCTAGTGGTGATGACAGCAGGTGTCCAAAGGAGAAGAAAATCCTTTACATTTAACAGCCTGGTTAATAAAAGAATAAAATAGCAGCCAAGGACTATTTAATTGTTTAAATATTCATGGACAGGAATAAGCAAAGTCAAGACAGAAAGTCACAGGGGCAGAATCTGGGGGTTTCTGTTGCTGCAGAGAGTATAGGCCAAAGAGGTATGGATACATAGGCAGAAAGGCATCTGCGTTCCAGAAAGCTGTGACTTGATTTTACCAATCTGCTTCTTCCTCTGCAATTACACTGTGGGCAGGAGCTGGAGGAGGAGAGGCCATCTTTAGTAAGGGTGCCTGTCATATCTAATTCCTCTATAAGCAGCAGCCTTCAGAGTGCCCAGAGACTGCCTGCCCCGGGAAGACAGATGTGTTGTGGATGAGACGTTAACGACTCTTGTCTGTGTTTGAGCTCAGGGACTTTCTTTAGGCCTTACCTCAGTGCTGAGGTGTTGTCAGGAAGGGTTGATTGAATGGTGCCGGGAGTAGCTGATGGAGTCATTCCAGACGATGCTGCAATCACAAACACGAAGAGAAGAATCACTACTAGGCTGCCTTGCATTTACCAGCTAAACTTCCCTACCATTGCTATGAGGGATGTGAATCCACTCCCACCGTGACACCCAGCACAGACAAGCTGCCAGGCTGTATCTTGTATCATCGAGAGCTGCTGGCAGCAGGCAAAGCGACAAAAGGATCAAAATGTGGGAGGGAGAGGCAAGGAGCTCAGCAGGAGCCCTTCTCTGTGTGCATCCTCCCCAGTGCATGGCAGAAGGAAGGGCTGTAGTGCAAGCAGATACACTACAGCAGGGATCTTCAGGTAGCCATGAAGTATTTAATGACTCTGCAGATCCCTTCAGTGCTGCTCTGCCACATTGCTGCCAGACTGACTGTAGCATGGTGCTCATCTGCCACAACCCAGCACCCAAGTGTATCCCTTACTATCATGCTGAAGGAAAACCTACAAGTCACAGATCTTTAAAGTACAGGTATAAGGGTTGTCCCCTTGGCAACCAAACATGAAGGTCTTAACAGTCTTTGAAAGCCAGGGGGTGAGTTGCTATAAAGGGGCAGAACTGCTATCATGAGTGACAGAAACACCTATGTGGGGAAGGCTGAGGCTGCTCTCAGGTAAAAGAGAAGCAACACAGCAGACGCTGCTGTTCCACCGCATGGTTAGTCTGAGAAGGTGCAGAAGGTACAGTGGTGCAGGGTTTGGGCAAGCGAACACATCCAGATGTAACGGGGAGGTGGTGTAAGCCGGGCAGTGCAGAGACTAGAGGGAGGGAGTAGGAAGGTGAGTCTGTAGTCTACAAACAGTCCCGTTTCCCTACAGGTCACCACTCACCCTTGGGAATGCTGAGCGTGACCTCCACCATTCGGAGGAGCTGACCGGCTTCATAAAGCGCACACCAGTACACGCCGGAGTCCTGTGCCTGCAGCTTCCCCATGGTGACGGTGACAACCCCCTGCTGCGCGTCGTCCTGGATCGTGACTCTGTCTGGCTGAAGTGTCCTGTGGTCCCCTGACTGCTTTGAGTTCGTGAGGGCCAGTACAGTGCATAGTTTCCTAGCTCCCTCTTTGCACCAGGCTTTGCTCATAGCCCTGTAGGCTGAGGCGTTGTACAGACACTGGACAGACAAGTTGCCTGACTCCGTGGCCGTGTATTGTTGGGTCCCTGGAAAACACCCGGCATGTTTGGTGAGATCCCAGAGCAGGTACAATGGCTCCCCTTCCCCAGCGCTGGAGTACACGCTGCTGGCTGAGTGCTCCCTGGATCTCCTTCTACCTCCAGACACAAGGAGCAGAAGGGGACTGGACACAGATTGCTTGTGCAGAGGTGAGTCACAAATGGGGTGGGTCCTGTCCCCGTCCTTTGCGTCCCCCAGGGACCACATGCTCACAGGCACTCAGCCCATAGGGGCTGGGAGGCGAGGGCCAGGGACTGCTGGCAATTGCAGGGACGGAGCAAGAGCAATGCCTGGCAGTGGGGGAGGTCTCTAGCAGTGCCCAGCAAGGACCAGTCAAGTGCTGAGCTGGGGAAGCTGCTTCTGGAGCCACTGGATCAGCTCTGTGGGAAGCGGTAGCAGTCGCCCCGTTTGTGGAGCTCAAGGGAACCTGCCCTGAGTCTCTGCTGGGAGCAGGCAGAATGTGAAGGGCCAGGCCCAAGCTTTGGCTCCGGGGGAAGCTGCTGCTGTATCCTCCAGAGAGACAGGCGGACAGAGAGCCCTGGGGGTCAGCTGTGTGGCAGCAGCGCTGGGCTTCTCGGTGGGGTGGGCACAGGACAGGAGGGAGAACAAGCAGGGGAGGTGGGGCTGAAACCTGCCAACATCCCCACTTGGCTGCCAGTGGATACTCACTCTTGGACACAGAGAGCCTGACCTCCATTAGCCGGGTGAGCTGAGAGTCTCTGTAGAGCGCACACCAGTATGTGCCCGCGTCCCGCACCTGCAGCTTTTGCATGGTGACGGTGAAGGTGCTTTTCTGGATGTCATCCTGGATCAAAGCTCTGTCTTCCATGGTTTTGCTGTTAGATTGTGTTGAAAGGTAATTTGTCTTCAACCAGGTTCTACATCCAGTCAGGCCTCTTCGACACCAGGCTTTTGCAGACAGGCTGGGCAGCACTGTGTCGTATGGGCACTTCACCGAGAAACTCTCCAGCTCCCACCTGTGCATCTCTGCAAAACAGCAACTGTGGGCACATGGACATCGCCCTCCCAGCCTGAACTGGGTGCCTGGGCCAAACTCATCTCCCTCACACACAGCCCCTCAGTCAGGGCAGGGGTGAGGAGGGAGCTGAGAGCCTGCAGGGCCCGTGGGGTCTGTGGGGCTCCTTCACACCACGTCTGGGTGAGCGGGGAAGGCAGAGTGAGGCTGAGGAGGGTGGGGTGCTCTTTGGGGTCAGGGGAAGCTGAGGGTGGGAGAGGAGGGATGGAGCTGGGGGAGGAATGATGTTGCTGTCTGACAAGACTTGAGTTTGTGGGGGGAAAAAGGTACTTACCCTTGAAAACATTCAGTGAGATCGTCTTTACTGGAAAATACACAAGACTGTAAATGGAACGGTAAGCACAGGAGTATGTGCCTGAGTTCTCTGCCTGGAGGTTGGTCATGATGACAGAGAGGGTCTGATGCATTTGGCTTTCCTCTATGGTCACATTCCCCTTTGTGAACTGCTTTGTCTGTGAGTGTGGATCGTAGGGCATCTCCACCAAGGAACTCCATTGTCCATTTGTCATGTGGCACCAGGATTTCAGATACAGGGGCGCAAGATGTGCTGGGTAAACACACTGGATATGCAGAGCACTTCCTTCCCATCGCCTCTCCTCCACAGCAGGTGTTTGGGCTTGGAGACCTGGAAACACCAGATGTGAGGAGGGACAGGGAGCTGACAGGGCTGCCCAGAGCCTCCCAACAGAATGGGGAAGCCCTGCCTCTGACCTTCCCCCATGGGCACTTGTGGCCAGAGGAGTTCTGAAAATCCAGATCTGTTCCTGCTGCTACATTCACTTGCTTGCAAAGGGGAAGGTTGATTTCTGATGGGCAGTATTAAGATCTGCACTGGTACCACAACTCTGATTTAAAATCCAGTATCTTTGATTTGAAACCCACAGACAAGCAGCACCACAAGTGTTGGACTTTCAAGCCTAATTGGAGTGATGGTGGGAACCGGGGCTGCACCTTCTCTCCCCACTCCTGCATCAACTTGACCCCCTCAGAGTCCTGCTGGTGTTGGATTCCCCCCAGCTGTGGAGGTCCCCAGGCAGTGGGAGGTGGGGAAGGTGTCCCACTCTCCCAGGTGCATGGGAAGCCTGAAGCATGCCCAGCCCTTCTCTTACCTGGGAAGCAGAGCAGCAGCAGCAGGAGGACTCCCAGTTCCATGTCTGTCCTCAAGCCCAGGAAAGATGCATTGCTGGGGGCTGCCCAGTGTGTCCTGTTCAAGTGTGTCTGCTTTGTGAGCTCTCCCACATCACAGTGACACTGCTGGAGGAAGTGCCTGAGGTCTTGCTTTCCTACGGAAATCCTTCACATTTTGCAACAAGACCGATATTAAGATAATTTCAGGGTGCATTTGGGGAAGTGGCTGTGAGCAGAGCTCAGCCTGTCCTGATGGCAGAGGCCCTTTGCTGCTCTCGTCTGGCCATTGTCATGATCTGCCCTCACACCAGCGGCAGCGGCGCACGCCTTTGGCTGTCCTGAGCCATTGGAGATGGAGCAGGTCATTTGCCCTGGCCTAGCTCTTCTGTCTGGGCTCACAAGGTGTCCTCTGCCCAGGCCCTTGCTGGAAAGTCTCAAAGCCAGGGTGGCAACGAGTCCAGGGCTGTGTCCGCCGGGCCCCTCCCACAGGCCGTGCCATTTGGGATCCCCAGTCTCCACCACCCCAGCCAGACCCTTGTGCCCCAAGCTCTGCTGTACACAAAGCCCTTGAGGTGCCGGCCCCAGAGTGCCCAGCTGGGGACACCAGACCAGAACTGCTTGGCCTTCACACATCACACGGTAATGTCTCCACAGGCACAACTGAAGGGATTTTAAGTACAGGGGAAGCAGTGCAAATATTAAAATAATCCATTCAAAGCAGCTCCTGACACAGTTGCCTCTGGGCTCACTATGAAATTGGACAACGAGATGCAGCTTCCTGTCCTTTTGGTTCCCCTATAGAATTCAGGAACTGGAGATGATAGGGTGAGTGAACTGGGGGTCAGGAGCAGCCTAGTAGGTAAAATGAACTGCGGAGTACAAAGAGCAGAGAACGGGTGGAAGAGGAGGGGCAGCAGGACTGGGAAGTTAATTCCTCTGCAAGGAAAATGAGGAGGAAGGAGTTCCTCCAATTGAAAAAAAAAAAAAAAGAAAACACACCTACAAAAAAGTGCCAGTTTAACTTCCCCTATGGAGAAGAGGTGAGAGTCATCATAAAGAGCACACCAGTACTCCCCAGTGTCTTGTACTGTGAACTTCTCCATGGTCATGCTGAGAATTCCCCTCTGAGTGCCTTCATTCCAAAGCTGGCTCACACTGGCTGCTCATCTTTTCTGTGCCGAGACAACACTCTCCCAATTGTCTTCTGCACCAGGCTTTCCACACAGCCTTGTAATCTTGTGTGTTGTATGGGCTCTCAGCAGAGAGACTGCATCTCCCCAGCTACACAGCCCTGGGTTTCTGAAAAAAAGTCCAGTCCTTCTGGTTAGTAAGGTCCAAAGGGTCTGATTGCATCAGTTTCCAGCAGTGGGAATAAGCACAATATTGTAATCCAGTTCACAGGCACTGTAGCTACAGGAGGGTTGAACTGAACTGGGATGCTAAATAAAAGAATATCCAAAATATTCTGTCCTTCTGGAGCAAGTTTAGAATAATATAATCATACCCCCAACTAAGCAAAGCTTGTTACAACAAAAACTTCAGCAGTCTTTGCTCTGAAGTCATCAGCGAAGTTGGCGATCAGAGCAAAACAGACAAGACAGAGGAAGATCTAAGGCACCTTATGTACAAGAAATTACTAAAACAGGTTTTTACTTGGAAAGGAAATGGCAGGGGTGATAATACAAGGGTTTATAAAATCAGGAGTAGCGGGGAGAGAGAGAAAACGGGACCAATAATTCACTTTCTGTTATGAGAGGGAAGTCGCTGGTTGGGAAGAAAAGAGAAAAGGGAATCTCCGTGCTTGCATCAGGTGTGGAATTCACTGCCACGGGATGTTCCTATACCAGTTTTTGTGTGTCAGCAGAATGAGTAGATGAATTAAAGAGGAAAAATAATTTAGCCATTGCTGTTACAACCAACCAGAAAATCAGTGGAGGCTGGGAAGAGTATCCTGGAGAGCTCTATTTATTTCTCTGGTTTTATACTCCTTCCTAATATCTGCTCCAGCCAACGTTGGAGACATTTGGTCTGACCTACTCTGGCTATTCCCCAGTAATACAAAGCACTGAAAAAGGAAGCAGAGAAAGTGAAGCATCTACCAAATGCCCCAGATTTTCCTTAAAAAGAAATAACCTGCCTTTGGAAGCAGACAGCTTCATCTCAAAAATGAGAACGTGTACAGTGTGCACACCGGTACACTCTGAAATCTTCACCTTGCAGCTCCTGCCTTGTGACAGTGATTGTCCCCTTCTGGGGTCATCAAGTACAGTGCTTCTCTCAGAAGGAGACATGTTTTGATATGCTGATAGGTGGTGACCAAGATACCACATTTATCTTTGTCCCTCAGCACCAGGCTTCCCCTGTAGCATTGTCATTCTGGATGTTACAGAGACATAGAACAGACTCTTCAGCTCCAGAGTGGGGTGGTTTTGGACCACTGCGGAATGAAAGAACCACGGTGTAAGTCCCAGCTAAGTGCCACGATGACACATCCTCCATGAATGATGTATCCGCTATGGGATAAAGCACCCCAAGTTCTAACAAGAAGCAGCAAGTGTATTTAGGTGTAGTAGCCCTGTTAGGACAGAACCTCTCAAACTCTCCTTTCCTGTTGCCACCATCACAGCAGAGCTGGGAGAAACTCATCAGTACTCACAGCTGAGCAGCCTCAGCCCAGCCTCCTACCAGTTAGTTAAAACCCTTAGTAGGGGAGGCTGCTCCCTTTTTCAGGCTTTGTGGAAGAATGCAGTGTGTTAGGAGTTGCTGAGTAAGTTCTTAGGCTGCTTTAGCTCAGGTTGTGGTTCTCGCAAAAAATATTTGAAAGAACATCCCATGGAGGTAAGCCATAAAATAACATCCTTTCCCCCCTCTTTAAAAAAAAAAAACCCAGAGAAAAAGAGAGTAATGTAACAAATTGTAGTATCATTTTGTTTGAATTTAGATCTGAGGCGTGTGTGATCTAGCAATATGGCAACAGAAGGTTAGGGAAGGGCAGTCGGGAAACGCTCAAGCGTTGCCCCCGCATTTCATGGCCATTTGCCAAATGGATAGTTTTTATAGCCATTGTTTTTGTGTAGTCTGCTTGTTTGTCAGTACAAAACTTACAGTAAATAGGGCAGAAGGAGAAGGACTGTAAGAGAGCAGGCAGCGGAGCCTTTGCAGAAGCCAGTTCTTGTGTTTCTTATGGTGTGGGTCCCTCCATGCCCCGTGTAGTGTCACAGGCTGTGGGAGAGAATAAAGTGCTGCAGAAAGCAAATGTATTTTGGGGGTTAAAAATCACCTATAACTAAAGTGTAGTTTTCCTTAACCCAAAGTTGCTGACTATCTGTGAAGATGTGGTGTAGAAACTGCTCTTTGTGTTGCAGTTTTGGGGGATTCCTTGGTTTCAGTCTGTCCTGCTCGAGCATGAGTCAGAAACAGGCCCTTAAAAAATGAAGGAACTGTGCAGCGGGGCTCAGCGCCAGCTCCACTGTAGCTGTGTATGAGTTCTTGGGATGGCTCGTGGGTTCAGTGTCTCTGTTAGAGAGAAAGGGAGGGATCAGGCAGGAAACTGGTTGTCAGAAGATGAGGAGATTCTCCAGCTTTGGTTACAGCTTAGTACTGTGCTCAGGAACAGATCTTTTCATACCTATTCAGGCTTTCTGTCTAGAGATACAGTGAGCACAAATACAGATGAAATTATATTCCCTCCATGGAACAGTTGACAGGCCTGAGCTGGCTCTGTGAAGGCTTCAAAAGACTGAGGGTATAAAAGGTTTGGTAAGGAAATATAAGACTGTCAGTCGTGTGTGATAGTGAATCTGTGCTAGTTGTTCCTGGGGGCTGCTGAAATGGCATTACCCTGCTGTCATTGGGATGATCTCAGTTCCAGAATTATTAGCAACTTTCTTAGGGACATTTGCTTCCTTGCTGCTGCCCCAAAGCTCTCCCTCTTCCTTGGCAGAGGCTTTCAGAGGGATCCTTCCCACCACTGTTGCTTTTTGTGCTGCATCAGAGGCACGGTGCTCTCGTGCCTTGACCCTGTGCTTTCTTGGCCTTGCTCTTGTTCTATGTGTTGTAAGGATACTGGAGAAGGCCTGTCCTTCAGCTCTGCTTCCCAGACGCCTTGTGCTTGCCATACTGGGAAACATGCCCCTAGTCAGTGAGGCTTGGCAGATCCCTGTGCCCTTCTCTGCCCTTCAAGGCAGTGACAGTGAAGAAGTGTAATGGCAGTGAATTCCTCTGCCTGCCCCCTGCCAGCAGATGTGCTCAGGGTGGCCTCCCCTGGGCCGGTGCCTACCTGCCTCGCTCCATCAGAGCAGTGCAGAAAGACTGAACTGACACCCTGGCTGCAAATAATTTCCAATTATATGAATAAGCAGCTTATTAACAATACATTCTGGCTAATCATTTTGTGCTAGATATCTTCGCATTGTCTTGTCCCCAAATCCCTCTCTCATCAGGCACTTGATGCTGGGTAACGAGAGGGGGGAACGCTCTCGTTCGCTTACCGACAAATCCCTGGAGTCTTCAATTAGTTCAGTTTCTTGGCTCAGTTTGTAGGCAACCAGTTGCAGAGCTGTGCTGCATCACAGTGCCCCGTCCTTCCCCCTGGCATCCACGTTTGCCATGTCCGTGGGAGGTCCTGTCTGTGAGGAGAGAAGCTCTTTGGGGCAGGACAAGTCATGAAGAGAGTCTGTCCAGGGCTCGACATGGTGGTCACTAAGGAGCAGCAAGGAAGTAATGAAGTTGGTCCTTTAGCTGCATCTCTGGCAGAGGATCAATACGGCTTTTAATTATAGTATCACAGAAAATAAGATGAATGTTATCCCAGGAGGTCGCTTAATCTAGCCCGCTGACATCCAACGGGATCAGCTCTTTCGGTGCCACTTCTAGAGGCCTCTGTTTAACTGCTTTAGGTTGCAGCATTCTCCCGGTGCCCTACCCCACGCTGGAAGCTTCTCCTAATACCTGTTTCTCCCGCTCTTTAAACACCCCACTCCCTTCTGTTTCCACCGGGCACTCGGGGTGCCGTGCAGAGCTGTGCCGAGGGCTGGGCCGGTTTTGGGGTGCCAGGCCACTAGGGGGCAGAGGAGGATCAGGAATTGGGGTGCGAGGCTGGGCTGGGCAGCGGGGGGGCTTCGGCAGCCGAGTCCTCGCTCTGCTCGCAGGCAGCCCGAGCTCAGCGCCAAGGGGAAGCGCTGCCCTTGGCAGAGCCTCCGCTGTGTTCCCCATGGTTTGCATGAAAATGAAACGTGCCCAGCCAGCGGACTGGTCTAGAGCACAGCTCTTGTGAGAGGGCCCTGGGCTTGTTGAGCCTGGAGAGAAGGAGGCTCAGGGGAGACCTTCTGGCTCTGACAGCTCCTGACAGGA
>JANIJG010014889.1:51878-63855 GCA_024611175.1 Megaceryle torquata
GGGCTCTGCTCCCAAGGAACAAGGGACAGGACAAGAGGAACCGGCCTCAAGTTGCCCCAGGGGAGGTTTAGGTTGGACATGACAACCCCTGTGGGAAAGAAATCGTTCATCAAGTCCTGGCCCAGGCTGCCCAGGGCAGGGGTGGAGTCCCTGTGATCCCTGGAGGGGTTTCCAAGCCCCCTCGTGGAGCTGTGGTGCTGAGGGACAGGGGTCAGTGGTGCCCTGGCAGTGCTGGGGGGTGGTTGGACTCCACGAGCTGAAAGGGCTCTGCAACCAGAACAGTTTTATAATTCTATGAACTGTGCAGTGACCAAAGCCCAGGTGTCAGCTGCTGTCTGCAGGCAGGTGCCTGGCATGGCCGTTTGTCTGTCTACAGTCTTGAGACCCTATCTGTCAGGTGCTACCTGCTGGGCACTTCCTGAGGGCATCGCCACCAGTTGCTTCTTCAGCAGAGCAACAGAAAGCAGCCCTTCACCCTCATCCAGACCTGACGCTCTGCAGGGCTGTGAGGCAGAGGAGAACTGATGTGAAATAACCCTGAGAAAGGAGGATGCTGGGATAAATGAGAAGGTGGGGGCTCGTCTTAGAATAAGGTGCTGGAAGATTGCTCGGGGAAACAGTAGCTGTAGTGAGCAGTGGGAGCAGGAACGTGGCCGGGGCGAGGCAGAGATGGGGGCTGGAGGCACTGGCCATGTGCGTGCAGGGGCCGCTGGGCACACGGGACCAGCTCTCTGTAAGCAGGACATGGGCCATGCGCTCGGCTCGGCTCTAAAGGAGAAGAGGCCCCACAGCAGCAGCTTAGTGAGAGGCCTGGTGTTTGGTCTGTTCCACATCAATGGGGCGTCCAGCTGTGGCTGAGGATGAAAGAGAGAGAGAGAGGGAGGATTAAAGGCTCCCAGGGTCTCCTCTAACCCGCCTAAGACTCGCCGAGAGGGCAGTGTGCGGCTTCAGGAAGGCTTCTTCATATGGAAAATATTATGTGAGGGAGAGAAAGGGAAGGGGGAAGGGAAGAGGGAGAGAAGGAGTCTTCTGTCCAGAGAGTGCTGGGGGAAGATGGAGCACAAAAAGGATTTTGGAGGCTCAGACCAAGCCCAAGGAGAAAGTGCTGAGCTCTGCCGCACCGAGAGGCGGTGGGGTGCAGGTGTGATGAGTTTGGGAGGCCTGCGAGCAGGGGAGAGAGCACGAGGTCCAGACGTGCGAAGAGCACATAGCAGCAGAAAAATAAAGGGATGAAAGAAGAGGGGAAGTGGAGAAGGGGAATGAGGAGGCTGGCAAAAGGGAGGAGAAAGGAGAGCAACGGAGAGGAGGTGGTGAAAGGTGGGATGAGGGCCGGGGAGGAAAGCGAGAGGTGGTGAAAGGCCGGCTGCCTGCTCTATTGTGTTATTAACCAGGTCGCCAGGTGGAAGCACCCTGCGCACAGCCCTCCTGGCCCCTTTCCTACCCCCGCCAAGCTTCTCCCAGCAAGGCTTGTGATGGGGAACAAATTGCTAACAGAAGTGAGACATTTTGCACTGAATGCGAGCAAGTTTCCAGTGAAAGGTTTCCTGTCAGCGGGTTGGGACTGGAGGGTGTGGAGCCTTTCTGCCTGCTCTGGCAGAGTAATCCTGCGAGTTAACACGAAGCGTTGGTTATAGCACAGGATAAAGGACCTGAGGCTGGGCTTTCCTGCCTTCTGTTTTGGCTGCCACCGTTTGGCTGCTTTCATTCACCGTTATTTTTCTGCTTCGCCCGTGTGTGGCATTCTCGGTCTCATTAGCCCTTCCTCCGCTCCCCCGGCCACCCCCCACCGGTGAGATCTCCTGAGTATTCACAGCCTTCCACTCTACTTTCCTCCTTGATTTATACTGTTGAACTAAATGACCTTCCTTGACCTCATTTTCACGACAGTGTGAGCACACGCATCGGCAGATGGCAAAGGTACTCCCTCCTTTGCAGTTCTGCCCTCTGAGCTGCCAGGACAACTCTCCTGTTTGCACGTGGAGTTGCTTTGGTGGTTGCTCACACTGCAGATGGGTGCAGATAGGCCAGACAAGCCAAAACACGGATCTGGGAGCTGTGCATTGATACCCTGGTATGGACACGCTTGTGAGGTGAGGGGATTCCTATTACTGCAAAAATCCTGGTGCCCTGTGACTCCTGATAGGGTGAGTGGATTTTAACAGGTGAGAGAAACGATCTTTTCTCTCTCCTCCCTAGAAAATGCGTAACTGAGTCTCTGCTCCTGGTTCTGAGGAATTTCAGACAAAACTCTGAAGTTCCCAAGTTTGAGGAGCAGCCAACCCAAAGGTGTTGCTGGGTTTTGGAACAGCAAGTCAGCCGTGGTCCTGTTTGCCATGCTCCAGCCGCACTCCACCCAGACTCTGCTCTGACATCCCAAAACCGAGAGTCTTCCACACTCTTTCTAAATAGTTGGCAAAGCGGCTTCGCCCCCTTCCCCAGGCCCAGCGCTACATAAATCCCTTTGTCCCCTAGTCTGGAAATGTGCCTTCCTGTCCCTCCCTTCCCCGCCTTCCTGGGAAGTCAGCGTGGATGTGGTGCTGCCGGCTTGCCTGTCTGAGCTGCTTAGTTAAGAATAATAAACAAACTCCTAAATGGAAGGATATTCTTTAAACCTGCCCTGTGCTGCCTGCCAGGGAATGCAGGAGCAGAGCCCACCTCCTGTCCCCCTCCAGCCCAGCTCCAGGCTCTCCTGAAACCCGATCTGCTGTGCCGTGGAGCCGCACTGTGGCCTCTGCGTGCACCTTCCCCCCTGACCCTGTCTGGATTCTCCTGTCCTTTTCCTCACACACACCCCACAAGCACGCGCTCCTTGCTCAGACACGCACAGCACAGGGGGCACACGGTGACACTGCCACATCTGGAACTGAGGATGCAGAGGTGCCCTGTGCCCACTGTACATGTGAGCACACAGTGGAATTACACACGTGTGTGCCCACTGTACATGTGAGCACACAGTGGAATTACACACGTGTGTGCCCACTGTACATGTGAGCACACAGTGGATTTACACACGTGTGTGCCCACTGTACATGTGAGCACACAGTGGATGTACATATGTCAATGCTCACCTCTGCACACAGGTACAGGCAAAGATGGTGTGAAAAGTGGTGCGAACAACCATGGTGCCAACAACTCGAGACTGCTCACCCCTTGGGGAACCCCCCTGAGGTGGGGTGTGAGGAGTGGGGAGGCAGAAACGCTCCAAAACATTCACAGGGCCCACAGACCAGACACGCAAGGCAGCGTGGCACCAGGTCTGCCCAGAAATGACAGCCTCCTATCGCAGCCTGACGGCAGAGCGCACCCAACAGCAGGCTCACCAATAACGCAGCCAGCGCATGTCCTGATTTCTCTCTCACTTACCTCCTTTTGCAGAGGTGTCCGTCAGCCTCTCGCTATTTCTCGCTTTCCTTTCGTATGTGCGCTCTCCCTTCACTCACATCCCAGCTTTCCTGCTCATCCCTTCTCCCGTTCCCTGGAGGTTTACCTCTTTGCAAGGATATGCTACACACATCACCCTCACTTGTGCTTGAAGTGCAGACCTTCCTGTCCACCTCTGGTTTGCTTTCATACACTGCAGCTTCTCTGGCACTGGTCTGTCTTTCCCTGTCTCTCTGTGTTGTTCTTGCACCTTTTATTTAGGCACACAGGCATCTTCTACTGCTTGTTCCCTTCCTTCCAGCTCACACAGCTCCCCAGCTTTCCTGCTCTGTGGCCCATTTTCCTCCTGCCAGCGTTCACAGCAAGCGGGAGGAGGATGTCAGTTAGAAGCTAAGCAGTCCCTGGGACCCTCCAGCCCTGCCACACTTTTCAACCCACTTCTCATTTTTCTTACTCGCTTTTTGTAATTTATTGTTTTCGTCTCTACTCCTCCTCCATGCCTGCTAAAGGGAACTTGTCTCCTTGCCTCCTCTTCTCTGTTTTCATCTTAGAAGAAAGGGAAAAACCCATTTTGCTCTTTCCCCATCTCCAATTCCCCTTCCACCCCCACACCCTCCCACCCCCCTTTCCAGCCCTGAAACCTTTTCCTGATAGTGTTGCTGTAACTGTTCAATTAAACGAGCAATTACAAAATCAATCAAACCGAAACGTGTGCTGCGCACTGAGGGGGACCGACTGCGGAGTGGGGATGTCGCCTGAGCCCGTCCCAGCCTGAAGGCAGCTCAGCTCAGCTGAAATTGTCTCATTCGATGGTGAGACCTGGCTCTGGGGACAGACACTCCTGCTGCCGGGTCCCACCCTGCTCTATAAAGCATCCCAGGCTTCATGCCACCTGCAGATTTCCCCTCTCTGAGAAAATCCTGGCAAAAGCCTTGGTATTAACCATGGCCTTTGGTTTGAACTGGCCAGTAAGAGGGTGGCAGCTGGAACAGGTCATTGGGGATGTTCAGACGAGGGTGGTTTCTACAGCAGTAGGAAGGAAGGAAAGTGATGAGGTAAAAATGCAAACCCACAGTGTGGGTCTAGTTGTGTAATTTTGCGGGGTTATACCCACTGACTGCCTCTCCCCTTTTGTGGGTCTCTTTCTTCTCCTGCTACAGACTTAACATGAGCTGAGTTGGTGTGTGCCCTGGCTCCTTGCCACTCATCGCTGTCTTCTCCCCAGGTGACACTCACGCTGTCTTGCTCCCCGCTACCCATGTCTCCTCAGAACTACAGCCCTGATTTTCGCTGCGGGAATTCCCTTTTGACACCTGTAGCCCTCTTGGTGCTGTCATAAGCAAGTAGCTAAACGGTCCCTGGCACAAAGGCACAAACCCTTCCAAACTGATCACAAACGAGGAATGAGGAGCTGGAGAACAGGTTGGATTAAGAGGAAAATGTGCAAAGCAGATGAGTTTTGCTTCATACGTGGGCAGAATCATGGCAGCTTTAGCATGACAGTATTTACCAAGGAGCCCCAGATCTTGCTCTTGGTTACAACACGGAAACCCCATCACCACCTCATCCCTTGAAAGGCTGAAGCAAGCTGATGAGAATTTGGGAGGAGAGAGCTTAACGGAAAGTATAGGGAAGGCTTTCATGTCATCTTATGAGCAGCCTACATGAAAGGAACACCTTCTAAAGAGCCCTTTGCCCTGGTGTAATCCACTTGGGCTGCCAGGAGCACCCCCTTTGACTTGCTGGTGGGTTCTGGTGCTGCTCATAGAGGAAAAATTCTCTCCAGATTTAAGGGAAGTGGGATGGGAGCTATTTAATGAGGAGCACTTATCCCAGACTTGATCCTGATTTTGCACAGTCAGAAAAGCAGCATCCCAAAGGCTTATCATTCCTTTATGAGCAGAAATTTGGCGAGTTTCCTTGGGCAGGAGTCCAGTTTGGCTTTAATTATAATGAGTAATACTTAAAAGCCTGGTCACGCCGTGGGTCCTATGGAAACATGGGCCTGTGGTGATCCACTTCCTAAAGCCGCAGAGGCTGCCACAATAACTTTGCAAGGATGCTTTAGCAATGTCCCCATCCCATTTTTGTAGTTGGTTCACACCCCAGTTTATCAGTTTTATGTATATAAAGATACCGAAGATAGTCACCAATGCATTTATTCTGTTTATGCCACTGGTCTTGTTGGTGCCGTTATCTTGGATTGTACTGATACCATTTAGGGTGTGTGCATTGGGTGTGCTAAGGATGCCAGGAGCCTACGGCCCTGATTTTGCATAAATCTAAATAAATAAGGGTATTTAAAGTCTATGAGATCAGCCCCGGCAATGGGAGTCTGTCTGTCTGCGAGTGCCGTTCGGTTAGGGCTATTCTGATCTCCTCCTATGACCTGGGGAAGGTGTAGATGTGGTGCTGAGGGACATGGTTTAGTGGTGACCTGGAAGTGCTGGGTTAATGGTTGGACTTGATCTTGAAGGTCTTCCCCAACTCAAATGATTCTATGAACTCCCTGAGGCAGTGTCCCTTGCTGTTCAGTCCTAGAAAGATTTTTAGCAGATGACTTCAAGAGAGGCTGGGCCCTGTCCCTGGTGCCACCAGCCCTTGGTGAGGAGGCCCAGCTGCAGAACTCAAAGATTTGCATTTTTCTTGATGAGTTTTGGACCCAAGCATCTGGCAGAGGACTCATTTGTGGGAAAGATCTAAAATGCCAAAGAGGGATGTTATTTTGCAACCCTTTTGCCCAAAAGCTACAAATCTCTTGCCCATGGCTCTCTGTGTCCCTTGGCCCTGCCTTTGGGCCAGGTGCGTGTCCCAGATGTGACACAGCTTGGCCTGCATCCCTGCCAGGCCTATGGCAGGACCATTACTCAAGCCTCATATGGGAAGGAATGAGCTACAATTTGCTGATTAGGAGGGAGGAAAACCCCCATGGCTCCTTGGAGGACAAGCCCCCCTGCAGCAGATAAAGGCTACAAAGAGGCTGCTGGTGCAAGAGCCCTCTCGGTTGCTCCAGTTTGTTGAGGTGTTTGCTGAGGCTTGAGGGATGTGGATGAATGAACGGACCCGAGCACGCTCTCACTTGGTTTCTGTCAGGTGGGGAAACTTTCCTCCCAGGAATTGACCCCTGATTTATGAAGGGCTTACTCTTGACTTGCAATAAGATGAATAATAGGGAAATTTGGCCCCTGTGCCCTGTTAGGGGAGTGCATTGTGTCTTCTAAGAGATAACCACCCAGATCCCAGGCGAGCATCTCTGCAGCCCCCAGGCTGCTGCTGGCTTTGCCGGGGCGCGTCGGGGCTGGGCCTGCTGAGGCCGCGCTGGGCACGGCCGGGTCCACGCTGCTGCGGTGCCACGTGCTCGGGATGCTGCAAGGTGCCGGGCGGCTGGCATGGTGTGAAAGCCCTTGGTCGTGTCTAGCTGACTCTTTGCCATCTATATTTGGTAAAAAAATGATTTGGAATTGTTTGTTTGTGGCTCCTTGGAAACACACACACAAACACACACACACACACCCCCCCCCCTAAGAAATGGCTTCTTTTGTTTGGTTACTTGGGGAAAATATTTTCCCCTCCTTCTTTCACTATTTTGAAACATTAAAAAAAGCAAAGCTTTAAAGAGCCCAAGAATATCCAGGACAGACTGTCAACAACAGCCTCTGCATCTTTCCTCATGGCTCAGCACTTGCCTTGGTCTTCGGCTCTTCCAGACACTCTGCTCCACCTTCTTGTAAATTCTGACAATGAAAACACTATTTAAATGTCCTCAAAGTTTCTCTTTCCATTGAAAAAGGGGATTTATTCTCTTTTTTTTTTTTTTTTAATCAGAATTAATGTGATTCTAATGTGTTCCTTTTGATCTTCAGGGGATTTTTTACACTGATGATCCCTAATTTTGAAATGATTTTTTTTTTTTGTTTTAATTGTTTTAAAAAGCTTTAGTGAAGGGTGGAAAAAAAAAATCCATCCTACTTCTTTGGCACATCTTTAACCTTTAAGTACCTCCGGAAAAAAATATTTAAAATATATTATACATTTTTAAACAGGGTGCTTTTGACAGGTCAGTTTCAAACCTCTCTCTCTTTTCTTGCACTGTGTTGGAATAAGACAATTTTGCAGCTTGGATTTTTTTGACAGTTAAATTGCAATGTAGGCAGAGGGTGGAATAGGGATCCTGTCTCTTTAACTCTCTAACTAGACAAAGACTTTTCCCCTTTGAGAGCTGAGCCCGGGATCAGAACTGTCAGATGATCTCGTAGCACTTGGGAGAGTTTGCAAAGTCATAATTATATCTTTTAACCTGTCTTGCTCTTTGCAAAAGAAAGGTCCTATTATATTGAAATGAGATTATTAGCCATCAAATACTTTCTTTCTTGGGATTCTTCTTCTTTAAAAAAAATTCAAATACCTTAACTACTTTGCAATTGAATTTTTATAAGATTTACTTTTCACTAAATAAATGTTCTGTAGCAGCTATTTTTTAAAGTATTTTTAAAAGGGTGTTTTCAATATGCAGATGCAAAAAAAAATCAGACTAAATGTCTGAAATGTCACCTGTATAATTAAAGGAAGGTAAAGTTTCAGAGCTCAGTTCATTTTTTTTTTCCCCTGGCTTAGTTTCACGAGCTTCACTATTGAAAAACCCTGCTGCTTTTCCTGATTTCATTGCCAAAAATATTTTTTTTTTCCTGAAACCCAATCATTTTCTACCTTCCATTTTTTCCTCTTTTTTTTTTCCTATGCCTTTTCTTCTTCCCCAAACATAAAAAATAAGATGAAAAATTAAACCCCACATAACTGGAAAGATGTGTGGTTTTTGTCTGTTGTATTTTGGGTTTTGTTTTGGTGGGGGTTTTTTGTTTGCTTTTTGGTTGGTTTGGTTTTTAATCCACACAATTAAAATCACTGCCCTGCAGTGTCAGTATGTGCTTCAACAAAAGGTGATGACTGCATTAAAGCAACCAGGGTAACACCAAAAAGCAAAGTAAAATATGCTATCGATTTGAGCCAGAGCCCCTTTAAACCAGCTCATCCTAGCACCGGTTGGCAAAATAGTTACACCCAGCCCTCATTTGAAATTTGAGGTTTGTTCCAGGATACACAAACAATAAATATTTAGCACATGTTTAAATATCTAGCTGAATAAGGATTGAAATGAGTATAACACAGTTGAAATCCACGAACAATGTGGGCCTGATCCAAAGACCTCTGAAGTCAGTGGAGGATCCCTCCACCTGCTACGATAGCTTTGGCTCAAGCGCCCCTTTGTTGGAAGTGATCGGTCACTTTAATCAGATGATTAAAGTGCTGTCATTTATAGCTCTATAATTCAGATTGTGTCAGCCTTTCCATTATAAACTCTCTTTCTTTTCAAGGGTGGGTTATGTCTTGGCCATAAAAATTCATTTTGAGATTAAATTCAGCATGTTCCGATCTAACAAAGGAATCGTTCCTTGCGCAGACAGAACTCCCCATTAAACTCACAGGATGCCAGGAGGTCACAATGGGTTGAAAAAAAAATAAAATTAAAGGATTAGGTAAATTTCAATTTTTAAAGATGCTCTGTAGAGCCCACAGAGCCCAATCCTGCAGCGCTCTCAGTCGCAGGAATCACGTCACCGCTGTGAGGGGTTTGATATAATGGGGACTACTGCCATGAGTAAAGTTACTCATATGTGTTTACTAATTCCACAGTCTGGTCTGTTTAGTGCACACCTTCAGGAAGGCCCTCAGTTGCTTGCTGTCATAATGCACATACTTTATTTCAATTGCAAAGACTAAGGATAAAGGCCATTAAGGAATCGTGTAGTAAATAACCTTCTCAAAAGCTGTCACAGTCATGATGAAAACCAGGAGACTGACAGATCAAAAGAACCTCCCTGTTGTTAAATAAGGCCCCGATTCTGAATGAGACCCACCTGGAGAAACTTTGTTCCTGAAGAACCTCAGGACAGGAGAGTTAGAAAATTCACTGAGCTGCACTTGGTATAAACCTGAGCACCTGCTGAATGTTAAGCACCTGTTTTCTATATCTTTAAAACTCCCCTGTGCTCCTGTTGTTTTGGTATTGAAAAACTTTGACTTACCTGGTTTTAATACTTGCAAGCTTATTACAAGCTAAAGGTATTTTTTGGTTCCCTGGTTTGCAGGACAGAGCCAGCCTTTGAGGAAACTACCTGACACCTTATCAGCAGGAGTCCTCTGTCCACCCAGCTTTCGGTTCCCATTTTCATGCTAAAGCTGCAGCACCAGCTACCTCTGAGTTCAAGGTAGGAGCAAAAGTCTGGTTTTACTTCTGCATTTGCGCTCTTAAATTTCTTTTCCGGCTGGATGACTTGAGGAAAGAATGGCAGATATTCATACAGTACCTTAATAAGCTACCTTTAATTGCCTGTATGTGCTAGAGAGTTGGGCAGGTAAAACTAGAGAGCCAGTTCAACCTGTGTAAATTGGCAGTGTCTCCTTGACTCACTGGAGCAGCTCCAGTTTACACCACTGAGGATCTGACTTGGAATTTCAAGGCTTTCCAGTCACCATCATAAATATCTCTTCTTTTTCTTGGCAATGAAATAATCTATAGAGTAGTTCCAAAGAATTAAAATAAGTTGTTGGCAGATGTGTCTATTAGTTTGAGCTGGAGATTTTTGGCTTTTTTTGAGGGTAGCACTGGAGGCTTCTTAGCGTCCACAGTAGCTTTACCTTTGGCTGTGCTGTCAGCTGAGCTGTCCCCAGAGGAAGGTACTTTGTCTCCCTGGGGTGATTGTAGAGAAGCATAGGAGAGGTTCAAACGAGAGTCTCTGGAGATACACAGTAAGAGGAAATCAAAATCTACCCCTTGTCTCAACTGACGAGCAGCCCCAGTGAGTCCAGAAGTCCACTGAAGTCAGTGCCTTTGTTCCAGCTTTTGCCAGAGATGGTGTGTTGCTTGTGGAATGTAAGCAGCAGATGATGTCTCACTTTGCCTATTTGAAACATGGAAAATTGTGCCTTTCTCAACTGCAGAGTCCAATGGAAAACCTTCTCAGTGCCTTCTGGGAGGAAAATTCCTGTGTGGGGCAAGAGGTGTTATGCCTTTGGAAGCCCTGCAAAGTCAGGCCTGTCATTGCAATGGAAGGAGATTGGGGTTGGCGCCTCTGTGGGTGTGAGTGTAAACATCCATCTGGGTGTGCCAACTAGAACGTGCCCTGGCTTTGTTATTACTAAGGCCCGGCTGCACTTAAACTTTCTCTTGAGTGATTATCGACGTGCTTGCAGTTCCGGGGGACGTGGAAATTGGCTTGTTTACTCTAATTTGGCAACAGCGAGCCGCCAGCCCTTTGAGGCACTGGAGTACTTCCTTGAAGTCAAGAGTTGCTGTTCAGCAACTCCGCAGAGCAGATCTGAGGAGAAACCAAGCCTGTCTTTTGGACAGAAAAATGAGATCTCAGTTGGTGTAGCTCACCCCAGCAGTACTCTGTGCAATGCTTCCTGCTGATCCTCCCATTGCTATCGCGGCCTGTGCTCAAACTCACCAAAGCCAGCGCAGATCAAGGTGAAAGGTTGTATAAATTTGCCATCAGAGCTTAAATTGCCTTGATTTTTTATTTTTTTTTTTTTTAATTCAGTCCTGGTACTCGTTCAGGAAAAATGTCAAAGCCTTCGGCTCGGTTATTTGTGCTGAGCTAAAAATAACTTTGGGGGCCCCACCTTAACTGAACGCACTCCCTTGAAAACAGAGCAGTGTACAAATTCCCATAGGCTGCCTCTCTGAGATTTCTGGCAGCCAGAAACCAAAGTCCTCGGAAAGCTAGAAAACTCTTACTCTTGGGTGTCACCCTTCCCGAGAGAAAGCAGCGGGTCTGTTGGAACACAGCAAGCGGCAGCTCCAGCATGTGGAGGAGGGTCTTGCAGATCATGTGAATGAGGAGCCTGGGCAGCACCTTGAGAGCTCGTCTGCCTGCTCTCTGGGCAGTCATCCACAGGGGTTGTCTACCCCAGCCAGCCATGGGTCAGTGCTCTCACTTGTGTTTGCATTATCAGAGGGGATGATGCTTTTGCCCTCCATGCCTTTTGTCTTTGGGCAGACACATTCTTGGGAATTGTATGTTATGGTCCTGAAAATGTATCTGCAATCTGCTCTCCTCATCAGGTCTCCGTGATGACCTGGAGGAGATTGCTGGTGGACTGTCCAGCTACTCGACTGAATGTGTGTGTGCACATCTAAATACCTTGTCCTTGGTTCCTGCCATGGTGGTGAAATGGGCTGAAATGGCATTTGCTAGCACCAGAGGCCAGAGCAGACAGGATTTCTGCTGGGGGGCCTTTTCTGTCAATGCTCACTTCCCAAGCTTTGCTAAGTGGAGCATTTCTCCTAAAGCAGCTCCACTTCTCCATTCTGGCAAGATGGTCCTATCACCCTCAGGTACTCAGCACTTTGCAGGTTGGATCAATGCTCAATTGTTCCAGAAACACATTGAACTTCCCCAGTCTGGGTCTCTCTTGTTTTATTGGGTTGCTTCCCCCCCACCTGCCCCCTCCTCCTTCTCCTCCTCTCCACCCTGCCACCCCCCCTCCGGGCTCGACGCATTCGACAAGATACAAGCGGAAACATCACAAACTA
>JANIJG010014889.1:75399-104598 GCA_024611175.1 Megaceryle torquata
GTTCCAGTTGGTGCCCGGTGCCCCTTGTCCTGTGGCTGGGCACCACTGACCAGAGTCTGGCCCCATCCTCTTGCCCCCTAAAAGGGCCCTTTAGCTCTTGCTCAGCATTGCTCAGCTCCCCTCTCAGGCCGCTCTTTTCCAGATAAACAGCTCCAGGGCTCTCAGCCTGTCCTGGCCACAGAGATGCTCCAGTAGCCTTGTGAATCACCAGCACCCCCAGCCCTTGCACATTCTGCCCTCCGCAGGCAGCCAGCGTGGAGGGGTCAGCGGTGTGGTTACCACATCGCCCAGCAAAGCCCCCGTCTCGCAGCCCGTCACGCCCAGCAGTAAATCAGCCATCAGGCAGCAGGACCCACCGCACCCTCCGCGCCCGGCCCACGGCAGAGCCTCTGCCCCGTCGCCCTCCGCTCTCCCCTTCGCCGGAGGGAGTCGGGTTTCTCTCCCCATCCCTGTGAGTGAAAGAACCCACCTGTGTCTGCGGGGCCTGTTTGGGATTCCTGGGAAACTTTAACCTCTATTAATACCACTAAATTATTTCTTCATATGGCAAAGTACTTATGTAAACTGATCTCCTCCGGCCTCGGAGGAGGCCGGCTCTCGCTCAGATGGATCTACCTGCTCTCGGGGGGCTTTCAAACCCTCCGCATTCCTCCGCGGTGCTGCTTTTTGTTGCAGAAGGACGTGCGTGTGCTGGAAGCGAGCACGTGATGGGAAAAGGGGGAGAGCAAGAAGAAGGAAGGGAGGAGTGAGATCACCAAAATAATTGGCTTGGAGGCCTCTGAAGCGGCAGCAGGTTGTGGTGTACGTTTGTCTGTCTCTGTCAAGTTTTACTGAGCTGATGTCTGCCTCGGACCTCCCCAGAGCTGGAGTAAATTAAGAGTAGGCTCGCTGGGGTCAAGTGGGCTTAGTTGTCATTTACACCAACACCTCTTTTTATAACACGCCAGCTGCCAGCATTGCCACGGTGCTGTGAAGGGACCTTTGCGTAAATGAGAACCAGGCCCGTGAGGTTATTTTTACTGGTGGCAGCACCAGCCACAGTCATTCAGAAACGGCAGAATCTTGGGACTATCCTGAAATCTTTAGGTTTGAGAACTTTTCTTTCATTCATTTTTTGGGGCTTACGGCTTCTGTCCTTGGATGCAACAGCTAAAACTGTGCTTCTTAAATAGCAACAAATGAGTGAAAGATAAAAAGTGTCATGAAATCACGGGACTCCAGCAGATGGGGCTCAAAGAAAAGAATGCCAAAATAGCTGCAGGCTGACGGTGCTTGGTGTCACTCGGGGCAGATTCCAACCTTTCCTGTGTGGCAGGATGTTTCACGGGGCAATTTCACCTGCCTCCTGCCTGGCACCTCAGCAATAGTTCATTGGTTCCAGGCTTGTACAGCCAAGACAAAGCTTTTGGGGCTTTGCTAAATCAAACGGTCCTAAGAGCCAGAAGTGGGTCCCTGCTGGGCATCCAGTGTTGGCTCTTACCCTGGTGGAAAGCCTGTGATCACAAATCATCCACTACGCTTGCAAAGGATGTTGGCTTTTCAAACCCGATAGCAGGACAAGTTAGGAAAGGAAGAGTTAAAAGTTCTGTGATGTTTTACCCCTGTGCTCCTCCTACAGATGTTATGTTTGGGGTGTTTTGTTGGTTGCTTTTTTTTTTCATCCAGGGCTGAGATTTGAAATGCCGCCCAAGTCTGGAAATTCAGAATCCATTTTCCACTTTCTGCATAGCTGAGGAAAAGGGACTTGAGAAACTTCTTTCTTCAGATTAGCACCAGGGTAGAAGTGGTCAGTTCATACAGTTCATCCGCGGAGAGGATGGTCCCGTGTCCATCTCTGCACCTTGCAATCCAGCTGGTTAGGATTTTCTGTCCATATTCTCTTTGAATTAACCTCATGTAAGGCAATTAACACGGTACACGTTAACGTAACATTAGAAAATGAGGCTTCTCTCTCAGCTTCTGCAGTGTGCAAACATTCAGCAAAGCTGTAGTGCAAAAGTAGGGGATTTTAAGTGGGAAAGTCTGCTGTGATGCCTGGATTTGACCTGCTGTTTGGAGCTACCCAGTAGAGCGGGTTCATTGCTGGCGTCCACGGGCTTTAGGACTGTGGGGTAATTCTGATCTCTGCGCCGTATTTTAGTAAATCAAAAAGCTGGGTGGATGCTCTTAATTTATGTGTCCCATTTAAGTGACTGAAAAAAGTGACTCAAACCAGACTATTTTTTCTGACTTTTGCTTTTATTTTTTTCCAAATATAACTACAATATTTTCTGTTTCCACATTGTTGTATCTCCTTCCAAAACCTCTTGGGTCAGTGGAAAGATGATGAAAAGGGGCCATGTACTGTCCAGGTATCAAGGTCTAACCAATGCCTCACCCTCCACTGGCTCGCCAGTCTGACCCAGCAAACAGAGGGCAGTAGGTTTTTGGGAGTGGGCTGGAGAAAAGTGAGGAACCACCATCATTATTTATGGGAAACAAAGACCAATATGCCTGTCCAGGAACAACCAAGTCATCATAAGTTTGATACAAACTCAGAAGTGCTGGAATTTCAAAGCCTCCGACCCCAGCACAGGTGCAATGCTGGTCTCTTGGGGCATTGGCTTTATCAAACAGGGCTCCTTGTGTGCCTGCCTTGCCTGGTTTTGCTGGCGAGCATTTCTGGGTGGGTGCTCTCCTCTCTCTCAAGCATGGCGGATACCAGATTTCAACTGAAGCAGTGAGATGACACTATGAAAACAGGCTGGATCTGAGTGTCCGCAGCCCAGAAGCTGTTCAGATCTCTGCCTGTGACTGCTCCAGGCAAGAGATGACGATGCACTGGAACCAGCTACCCCAGGAACTAGTGACTCGCGTCACTCTTGGCATCTTTGCATCAAGACTGACTTTCTGGAAGGGGTATTTTAGTCAGCATGGGGTGTTGGGTTAAGTCTGCACAAATCAAGACACAGGAATTACCAAGTAAAATGTCCTGGCCTGTCTTCTACAGGAGGTCATCTAGATGATCTGTTTGTCCCTTCTGGCCTTTAAATCTACTAATCTATTTTCCCTTCCAGGAAATATAACTATATTCTGAGAACAACAGCCCCTTAGGAAAGAAACAAAAAGAAAAGAAAAAGGCAAGCAAGCCTTTGAAAAACAACAGCAAAGAAAAAGCCCCTTCAACTATAAAATAAACTAAGGTACAAGGTGCAATTAACAATGCACAAACAGCAGAGCCTGGAATGTAAATTGTATTTAAATAGGGCTGTGAAGAATGTTTCAGTCCCCTAAATGGCTTCTCTCTCCTGCTGCCTTGAACCTCCAATCAAGCCCTGCCTGGGAGTAATTTGGTGCTGGAAATTGTTGCCACACGAACAGCTGAAGGCTGGCAGGGTCACCGGCCCCCCGTGTCACACCCTGTCATTTTAGATTAAGATATGCAAAGGCGACACAGCTGCGAACTTTCCCTTTGCTGCTGCGGCTGCGTCCATCCCCTGGCTGTAATGAGAGGAAGGCGTAATTGGAGTCAACTGCTTGATTATGATAATTGCTACTGTCTGGGGGAAGAAACAGTCGAGTCCCGGAGCTTGATCCATGCAGCACCTTTTGGGTGATTGCTGTCTGTTTGCCAGCAGATGGGCCTGGTAGAAAGCATCCTTTTTGGCCCTGCTTTGGCCTCTTGACCTCCGCTTGACCACTTGTTGACTCCACGATTTCAGGCAGGGTCACGGGGTTTTCTAGCTGTTCTCTGCTTCCCACCAGAGGATTGGTCCTGAAGGATTTATCCCCTAAGAGGGAAAAGGCCTTTTTAAAATTTATCCCAGCTCTTCACAGCAACACAAGTGGGAGATGAGGTGCCATATATTTCCCACTGGGATATTTATCGCTTTCATTGTATGTCTCGGCAGCAATCTGTGGGAAATACCTCCGGGAAGCTTGGCTGGTCAATCTGTCATACCCTGCCTATTTTCATTTGCTGAGAGAGCAGAGATGGTCCTGGAGGTCAAGGCACTGGGATGGGAACAAGGAGACAGGCGCTCAAATTTCAGAGCTCCCAGCAAACTTTAATGCAGTCTTGTCCAAGTTACTTCAACTGCCTCTTTGCCTTGGTGCCCCTTTGAGAAACAGAGATGGCCCCTTCTCTGCCTTAGTTTGTTTATTAACATGCTTTTAAACGGTCTCAAGATCCTGAGATATCAAAGGGAGGATCTCGCAGTTAGGGTGTGAACCTGAAGGAAACGCCGTTGTACTCCCAAATCCACCGCAGGCTTGGGCAAGTCTCTTAGGCTTGGGAGCCTTGGAGCAATTTGAAGTTTCAGTGGGAGTTAAACTCTTAAATATCCCCGGGAAACTTGGCTATAAGGTCCACACGCAGCAATTTCCCCTCTGTACGACGCTGCTGGTAACCCTGCCCAGCAGTGGGGTGAGCACAGAGGCACAGAAAGGCCCTGGAATGGAGATCACATCTATAATTAAGGTAGCAAGAGGCGTATTGTTAATTCATGGCTATAATTTATTAATATCAAGCAGAAGTGTAAAGCTCACTCTCGCTGTGAAGCACTAAGCACAGACAGATTGACAATAGTAATCAACAAAGTAATTGAAGAATTTTTTCCTCAGTGTCTTCAAAGTTTATTAATATATATAATTTTTTTTTTAATGTTCACCTTGCCAAGTATGGAGGGGAAGGCCCTGTTTGCATAAAGGGAGGGGTTTAAAGATCATCAAGAATGGAGAAGATGGGAGCTGCAGGTGATGCTCTGGGGTTTCAGTTCTCCAGTCCTTGAGCTGTGCCTGTTAACGGTCCCTGTGCCTGTTAACGGTCCCTGTGCCTGTTAACAGTCTGCTGTGAGGGGCTGGGGCTCTCAGGGCCCCACGCTGGCAGGGTAATGGGAAGCCTGGTGCAGCTTCTCCTCTGCATGAGGGGTGGTGGGCACTGGGACACGTGGGCAGTTGGCTCTCTCTCATTATGGCAACTTTAGAACATGAGCTTATTTGGATGAGCATGAAGTTTTCTTTTTTTATTAATGAGGTGTCTGCAGAGTCCCCGTGGGCTCTGCGTCAGCCACAGCTCTCTGGGAGTGCACCAGGCCGTTTCTTCGGAGCGTGGGGCGCAGCCCATGTATTGTAGGGCCGGGTGGATCAGGAGGGGGATCCTTTTGCAGTTTGACAAGAGAGGAGGAAGTTTCATCTGTTTTTCAGGGTAGATGAAGAATCTCTGTAGCTATGCAACAGTGTTAGCCTGACAGAGCAGAGGTCTCTGAGCAAAGGTGTAACTGTTACAATAACACAGCTACCTGGAGTTCTTTAACAAAATAATGTGCTAAAGCATCATTAAGCAATCGAGTGCTCTGAATAACCCTGTGGTGACATTTGCAAGGCAGACAGCTTTTCTCAGACTGTGGAGCAGAAGAGACTAAGACAACTGCCCCCCATGTACCAGGGACCAAAATCCAAATGATTCTCCCACCAGACCATACCGTGGGGCTGAGTTGGAGCCTTGGCCCCAGAAGTATGCCCACCTACAGTTCTGGGACCTGTAGCCTGGAATATCTTTCTGCATAGCAGTTATTTCCATGGAAAATAATTAAGCCACTTTGCCAGCGTGTTAACTTAAACCTGCAGGAGAAGAGCGTTTGCTGTGAACTCCAGCTCATCTTCTCCACGAAGGTACTGGAGGCAATAAGTCTTTCTGGCCCCAGTGAACACTGGTGATTGCTTCTGGTGCATCTGAAGACTTGCGCGCATCCGAGGAGATTTCTTGCCAGGTCTAATGTACAAGATCAAAGTCAAGTCAGGCTTGAGTTAGAGCTCGCACCGGTTCCCCTGAAAAGATTCATGTGGTTTTACTCACTCGCTACCCTGGCCTGGTTTTGGCATTGCTTTGAAAGATGGGAATGGTCAGTTCAGATCTGGGCCCCGTCTGCCCATGCTGTAATCTCCAGTAGTGGCCAGCCCCAGCTGCATCCGAGGAGGGTGCTCACGCGCTTGTAGCACTTAGTACAATGATTTGGGACCCTGTGACTGTGGTCTGTGACATTATCGATCCTATTAATTTATGGGATAACTGGTCCTTTGGGAGAGTTTCTTCCTAATCTCCATTACTCAGAAATTGCTTTGGCCTTTGCAGTAAGGAATTTTGCATCCCTTTCCTCTGTAAGCTTTCTTTTCTTAAACTTTATCCTTGTGATTCTCGATATCCTTTATTTCAATTTCCATGGGGTTTTTCCTTTATGTTTTTTTTCCAACTCTAGTGAACCCAGGCCTCAGGAATATCTTGGGGAATAAGCAGAATAAGGTCTGCAGGTGAACTCTGCTTCTATATGAAAGTATAGATCCTTTTGACAGCTTTGTTTTACTTCACTGAGAACTGCCAAAATACACTCAGAGCCTGTTCTCTCACTACATTTTCATATGAAATAGGAAATGCCGAAGGCAGCTGACAGAAACCTCTTCTCGTATACTTCCAATTTTGCTTTACCAAATTCTGAGTCATCATTTGCTGCCAGCAATTCCACCTCTTTTATCCAGGAGCTGGTGACACTGCTGGTGGTGCTTTGAGGGAGTTGCAGGTGTGGGGTTAGGAGCAGGACATGGAGCTGAAGGCCCCGGGGACAAGTGTCCTGTCAGATCACAAGTTGAGGCTGCAAGGGGCTCTATTTCACAGGGAGCTGCTGCGAAGTTCCTGTGTGGAAGCTGGTTTGTCACAAGAGCAGCTTTTTTTCTTGCTCAAGGTTCCCAAGCACCAGGGTGTCAGAGACAGAAGCCCTTTCAGAGGGAGAGTGTGGTACCACATGGCTGAGCTGCTCTTGCTGTGCTGGTCAGGGTATGGGGACCGCCAGCACCCCCTGAGCTGGGGACTGACCTCCAGGACCCCTCGCGTGTGCTGGGGCTGCCGTGTCCCCAGTGCTCTACATCATGCAAATAAAGCCATGACCTCAAGTGAGAGGCAGGTCAAAACACGGGGCACTCAGGAGCATGGTGGCTGTTGTGGGATGGATGCAGAAATCAGTCATTTCTTGTGGTCATTACAGGGAGTGGGAGTCTGGGAACTGTTACCTAGGAGGTAGTAAAAGATTTGCTTTTCTTGAACTTTCTCTGCAAGTGCTAAAGCAAACCTTGGGGATGTTTCTTTTCTTCCTTCTTTGATTGCAAGTCAAATGTGACAGAAAATATTTACAAACCTTTAGCACTCAGAAAACATCGCCTCACTACTCTGGTGATGCTGAAGGAGTAAGGAAAACCCCTGTCCTCCTGACCACCCCCTTCCCCATCCCTGCTCAGCTCCAGGGCTGAGCCTTACGGTGGCAGAGAAGCAGCATCTTGTTTGGCAGCGGCAGAGGGGCTGATTTGGTAGACAGGGCCAGGCAGCTACGACCTCACCTGCAGGGTGGGTTTGAGGGAAATGAGCTTTCAGCACCCGTTTCCCTGTGAAGGTGGTGATGAAGGGGGAGGTGAAGATGGCAGCCTCCTCTGGGAAATGTTTGGACCTCTGTCACTGCAAAATGCTGCCTAAGAGCAGGCTCTTGCTGCTGCCCGGGGCCAAAGGGGGAGCCAGGCTCTGCATCATGGTCTCGTTCCTTTCTCTGCACCTCCTGCAACATCTCATGGGTTGAGGGGGATGATTACAATCCCAGCTCAGGGGGAGGTGTCTTAGTGGTTAGGTGCTGGAAGTGCCAGTGTGGTGCCAGCAGTGGTTTTGGGCCGTGGTTGGGAAAGCCGGGGCTGCGGTGGCACGCTGCGGTGGCACGCTGCAGCCAGCTGCTGGCGCGGCCTCCCTGGAGAAGCGCTGCTTTAATGCAGGCAGGTGCTAAGCTGAGGTGCTTTAAAGCAGCTTTGCCTAAATCCCAGTCAGAGGTGGACACGTAACTTTCCCGGCTGGCTTTGATGTGCTTATGGAGGCCTCTTGCTTGAGCTGTGGCACTTGCTGCTGGGTGATGTTTATCCACAGCTTGTATCCTGCATCCAAGTTGGGAAGGGACAGGATCAGGCACTGCGTGGAGAAGCACGGATGGAGTCCAGCTCTCCCGAGTCCCCAACCAGACTTAATCCACAGCCCACCTCGCCGTCCTGCAAATCTCCCCTCGGCTCCCAACGCCCGAGGCAGGAGCTGCACCACCTCCATCTCCTGCTGGCCCCCTCCGTGCCTGGCATGAGGGTGAGGCACCATGTGCCGAGCTGGCTGAGGTCAGATGTCTTCTGAACATCAGATAAAAAGAAACTAGGGGGAAGGATGTGGGTTTTGTTGCTTTATTTATTTATTTATTTTTTAAAAGAGCAAAAAAGAACCAGTAAACGCATCAAATAATAATAAAAACCTACCCTTTTCTTTGAGCCTGAATGTATGCTGGTGCAGTGCTTAGGGGATTAATCTCTTAAAAAATAAGTGCCATGTGAGTAGACAGGCAGTGATTAAGGTTTTAACTGATCAGTCTGCATCTGACAGTGAACCAGCTATTATCTTAACGGAATCAAACGAACATTCAGAGCCTCCGCTCAGCCCCAAACATGAAAGGAGATGTCATCTGCTGGCAGTTGGCAAGCCGCAGGGGAAGGGAGAGAGAGAAAGGAGGGATGGAAAGCAAAACAAGGGTGAGAAAAAGGGGGAAAGGGAGGCACAGCCCGGGAAGGGAGGAGAAGGGAAGGAGGGAGGAGGAGTGAGAAAGGACGGAGGTGTAAATGAAAGGAAGCGACAGAGAGAAAAAGAAAGATAAACAGAACGGAGAACAGTAGAGGCTTGAAAAAGTGCGGAAGTCTGTTCTGCTCTTTCCTTCCTACTTTCCTAAATGGTTTGGAAGCTGTTCCCTGAGCAAGCCGGGCCTTTGCCAGCCCTCTCCAACCCTTGCCCTGCCTTTTCCCACACTGGCTGCTGCACTCGCCGCCAAGGTCTTCTCTAAACCAGGGAGGTCTAGCACTCTTGAACCTGAGGTCAGAAACAAGAGGGAGGAAAAGAATGGCCTTCAGGCCAGAGGAAGAAACCAGGGCAACCAAGCTCTTAACGTGATAAAAGGGCTTTATCTCAAAGCACTTAAACAAAACACACAAGCCTGAGAGAAGAGGCTCTGTCAAGTATCTGGCAGGGCCGTAGGGGAGATTGCAAATCCCTGAGGGGTAGGGGGGCTCGCTCTTTACACTGTACAGACCCTGGAGCTGGGGCCAGTGCTGGGTGCTGGGGAAGGGAGGGCGGGAGGGGTTTACCTTGGCTGGAGGCTGGCAGCCAGGGGAGAGATGACAGTAATTCATGGGAGCTGCTTAACCACAGACCAGAGGGGAGCAGCCTGGAAGTGAGCGGCTATTAAAGAAAAGATCAAGGGCACAGAGAGCGCGATTTGGGTCTGGAGAGAGGCAGGAGGGAAAAGGAGACACCCGGGAGCAGGCAGACACGGTCCCATTCCCTTCCTTTGGGGGTTTGGTGTAAATTGGTGTCCTTGCTCTGCAGTCGGTGGATTGATGAAGTTACAGGAGCAGCTCTCTGACAAATCAGGAGCCAGGCTGGCGTTGGGGACAGGGCATTTTCTTCTGGGACCTATTGGGATACTTAACAGAGCAGTTGTAGTTTCCAGTGCAGGGGAATGTTGGCTGGAGGGCAGGAGACCCCACCACCCCTAGGATCTTCAGACTGCAGATCCCACCACTGACCCACTTTTCTGGAGGGGCTGGGACATCTTAGCTCCTTGTGGTACCCTGCTCTAGAAAGACAGGCTGTTTCCTAGGGCTGATTTTCTCCCTCATTCCTCTCCATTTCTCACTGAAAACACATGATGCTTTGTGCCAGAAATCCCCTCTTCTGGGGCAGATGTCCTGCTCTGGCCTGGGTGTTGCTCTCCACCTGGCTGCCAGGCTCCTCTCCTTGTTCTCTGGGCTTTGGTGTGGGGCACATCCTTGACCCCATCGGTGGAGCCCAACCCACTAACTGGGGTCCCATCTGGCTCCCTGTGGAGACAGGTGACGTCAGGTGTCCTTCCCACAGATCCCTCTCATCCCGAACTGTCCACGGGCCGACGAGGCCTCCCTCACTGTGGCTCGGGGAATCGCAACGCGCCGTGAACCTGAGGCTGTGAATTTCCCTCGGCTCATCCCCGCTGCCAGGCTGTTACTCCCCCGCGCTCTCCCTCCTGACTCCATCTGTCTGCGTGGTGCTACCGCTCCATGCCAAGAGGGCTACGGGACCGCTGGGGTCACGACTGCCCCATTACGGGGTGAGATTTATCATTGGCAGGTGTGCTGCGGGATGGTATATTATCCAGGATTATGAACTGTAACAGGATAATCTCTCTAATGTAATTCAAGCTCTCGACATGGCTTATGGCTCCTTAATGTACCTCAGACTGAAGAATTACAAGAACATTTTCCCCCCTCCCTACCTTGTCAGCTCCTAAATGATTTAGGCAATCGCCTGAAGCCAGATCTTGGCCTCCAGTCATAACTCAGAGCAGTTCAGTAAATATGATGGGGAAGGAGTTTTCCAGGCTTTGCTCTTTCTTCCTTCCCCTGTGCTTGGCCCTTGCTCGGCCAGGGAGCGAGCGGGGAGAGCCGGGCCGTGTGCCCTGCCCTCCCCGCCCCACCATCCCGCTGCCCGTCCGTAGCGCTTGGGACGAGCTGCTGCCACGCAAACCCGGGTGAGCCGGCGCAGAGCACCCCGGGAGACACGGGATGTTCAAGAGGTGCTCTCTTGGGAGGACCATGCCTTGGGTAGCCCTGGGGTTGCGCCCCTTAGAGCATCGCCGCAGCGCAGTGCACCAGCACCCACGTCTGCAGCACGGTGTCCAAGGCTGGAAAGCGGGGCCTTCAGAGACTTTTCCTCCTGAGCAAGGGAAGTCCTGGGACACGGCACTGAGCCACCTTTAGCAGCAAAGGGCACCTTCCCCAGGTCTCTGTAACACGCCTGAGAGACGAGACCCTCCTCTGTGCAGACTGACAGGATAAGATCTCTGCTATCACCAGCAAGACAGATCTCCAGCCACCTGAAGGAGAGGTTTTTCCTTTTTCCCCTTCCTGGAAGCTTCTCCAAGACAGAGCCTCATAAATCTCACCTTCTAAACCCCTCAGGCGGCCTGTTGTCTACATCCTCTCCATCTTCTTTTCTTTTCCCCACTGAGAGGCACTGGGAGGCAGCCGTGTAATGCCAAGAGCACGAGGTGGGAGGTAGGAGACCCTGGCCTTTCCATCCCTACCGTGCCATGTACCTTGATATCACCTTGGTGGCATCTGGCAGTGCCTCTCCCTCCCTTGTGTTGTGGGGTCTCCCACTGGGGACAGTGTGGGGCTGTCCTGGATCTTAGAAACACAGAATGCCTTGGGTTGGAAAGGACCTCTAAAGGTCATCTAGTCCAAGCCCCCTGTAGTAAGCAGGGGCATCCTCAACCAGATCAGGTTGCTCAGAGACAGATCAGATTGCTCAGATCTTCCTGGGGCTTCTGGAATATAGGTGATTAATAACAACCAGCCCCCCTCGAACACTGGGCACCAGCGTAGCTGCCCGCGGGATCACTTTTGGGTAACACAGCAGCCAGCGGTTTGGTAGCTCACCCAGTGGAGGCAGTTCTTCGTGTGGATGTCCAGGCTTGCTCCATGCCTTCCTGCTAAGCCAAGAGGAAGATTTCCCATCCTTCATATAATTGGCTTTTAATTCTACCACTTTGTTCATTGCTTTGACTTAATGGTGGGGTTTGCGGTGCCGATTTTAAGTGGAATTTGGTTCATTCCCATGGATGAGGTTCGAGGTGTAGAGCATGGGAAAGAAGAGCAATTAGAACAGTGCCATTAAGGGCTCCATCTCGGCAATCTTCTGGGCCAGGGCTGCACCAAGGGGGTGGGGAACAGCAGGAGTCTGGTCCAGCACTTGTTGAGACCTGCCACAAGCCCTCCTCTGAAGCCCCTGTCCTCTGGTCACCCCTTCTGTTGCTCCCCTGGTATCCTGCTAGCAGCCGGGCAGTCTCAGTCCCCCCAGACCTCCTCCTCCAGCTGCCTTGCTGACCCCGATGAGAAGCCAAGCTTTGTAAATGGGGCTGGGGGGAGGAAAGAAAGCAAAAGAGGAGAGAAAAGAAGAGATTAAGAACAGGAACTGCAGGGATACAGCTTCCACCCGGCGACCGACTTAAGATAAACATCAGATACGCAGAGCAGGGCCAGGAACCCGCCGCGGCATGGAAAAAAATATACTGGGAAAAAAATATATATCCTTTAGCATTGCTGGTGTTAGGCCAGGCGTGGCCTGGTTACCTGTTGCTAATGTGAGTGTGGCAGATGCGTGAAGTGCTGAGTGATGGGGGGAGGGACAAGGAAAAGGGAGGCAGAGACAATGCACAGGGGAGAGCGGGTAGAGATGCAGCGCTAAGCTGGTGAGCAAAGGAATCGCTGAGCTGCTCTGCAGGGGAGAGGACAGTGAATTCCTGTGGGCATGTCCCCACCACGGCCACCCAGCTCCTGCCCAGGGCCTCCCCAGGGTCAAGTGGGTCTGCTAAGGCCCATCTCCGTGTGGAGGCTGCACGATGCAGACGTGTGCAGCCCTGCAGATGTGGTGCTGAGGGACATGGTTTGGTGGTGCCCTGGCAGTGCTGGGATAGTGAATGGTTGGACTTGATGATCTTGAGGGTCTCTTCCAACCAGAAGGATTCTATGGTTTTATGATCCCCTGGGCAGCTGCTGAGGCTGCTCGGGGAGGATGAGCTCTGCAGTGCACCCATCTCAGGCTCACACAGGCTCGGGAGAGGAAAATTACCCTGGAGAGCTGGAAAGCAAAGAGATGAAAGGGGAAAGGAGGGAGATGAAGTGCTTCAAAAGGAACCAGCTGGTTGCACATGCTGGGGTAGGAGACTCGAGGCTGTGACTCCTCCAAAGGACAAGTCCGGGAGCTGCAGGCGCCTGAGCAGAGACCAGAGAGGCAACAAGAAAGCAGAGTGTCCTCTGGAAATGCGGAGGCAGTGCGTGTCGTGTTGAAGCGTGACGCCCTTCCTGATCCCCAGCCTGCGGGCAGGGCACCAGCCGGGAGCTCCAGGCAGCTGTATTTACTGTTGCTATTTGTTGTCGCCCTGGCAGCCTCCGCAATGTGAATTTTCTGTGTCACTGGCTGAGAGGATTCCAGGCAGGTTTTTGATAATGTGGGTTTTTGTAAAACCGGGGGGGGCGGAGGAGGGGGGAAGAAGCCACGGGCTAGAAAACTGCTCGGCCCAGAGCTTTTAACTCCTTCGTCGCCAAATGTGTTTGGCTGGAGTTTGTGGTTAAAGCCGCAGAGAGTTTTGCTGGAGATCAGGATAGAGCTGCCTGTTTTCCCTGCCTGCCCTGGGAGGAGGGAAGAGAGGTGCTTGAGTGCTGTAGGAGAGACGTGCCTTCCAGCCTGGGGAGCAGGGCAAGGGTTTTGCACAAGGTGCTTTAGAGCATCCTTAGGGCCCTCTTGGGGCCAGTCGCTCCTGCGGGGCTCTGTAGGATCTCTGAATATTGGCCAGCGGAGGGGTTTAAGGAAGGAGGGTTCAGGGCTTTCCCCATGAGCCTGGCGACAGCTTGAGGGAGATGGATTTAGTACATGTTGGGGCAACTTCGCACCAGCATGTGGCATTCCCACTACACTGTCCTTCCCAGCAATGTTAGCCTGTCTCTTCAATCCCAGCATCCAGAAATTAAACCCCAGGCATCCTTCAGCAGGTCCCCACAACCCTGTCCACTTACCCTCCTTCCTCCCTGCTACTCACACAGATGTCTTCCCCAAATCAGCCCATGCCTCAGTTTCCCCTCCTGTAAAAGGGGGAGAAGGCTGAGATGGCACCAGCAGAAAGCAGTGTCCAGCCCATGGCATGGGGCCTCGGGGGGTGGCCAGAGGCAGTGCCACCGTTGTCCAGGCAGGTACCCACCTGGCACACACTCCCGCCAGGCCCGCAGCAGGGAGCCTGCATCCCCATCGTCCGCAGCCTGAGGCTCTTGCCACTTGAAAGCCAGACAAGAGATCGCAGAGGGTTTGATCTCACCATAAATAAACTCGAAATCCAAGTATAATCTTCTCCTCCTTTGTTTTTGGGCAAACAGAGCAGCAGCATCTGTCCCCTCCCTGCACTGCTGCCAGCTCTCAACGCGTGGTGAAAAGCAGCACCAGAAACTGTTCTTTCTTTCTTCCTTTCTTTCTTTTTTCTTTCCTTTTTGTCTGGTTCATGCTTTGGATAATTAGTGTATCACGGAGAGATGGTGTTGGGGGACAGGAAGGAAAAGCTGTTTATACAGTGAAGTAACTGGCAAAGCATCTTCAGACCTGCTCTGCTTCCCAGGTGGCACCTCCGGCTTAACCGCTTCCTTCCTGTGACACAGAAGGGGAATCTCTGCCAACTTTTGCCATCTCCTCCCAAAAAAACTTCCTCAGATTTACCCTTTGCTCACTCATCCAGGGAGGAAAAGGGGAGTTTCTTTCTTGTCTGGTACCTAATTTCTAAATGCACATTATCAGAGGAGGGGGCAGTGACCCCGGGACTTGTCACAGAACAAAGAATGAAACCTTAAGTCTGTGTGGTCAGGCAAATGTGGGGCTTTTCAGCCTGGTGTTTCTGGTTTTTGCAGCCAGCAGTGCTCCCCTGGGGTCCCCTCTGCTCAGCCTTGTTCCCCTTAATGAAGGGGAAACTGAGGCACCAAATCACCTAGACCAGCTCCAGCACAACTTCCCTCTAAAAACTCATCAGCTTTAATGCCTTCCTCAAAGCAGATCAGAAGCTGCCGGTCGCCTTTGCTTTCCCAGCCAGCAGTCCCTCCGATTTAGCACTTCTCTCACCCGGGCAGGAGTGGCTGTGTGAGCCGACCTGATTGACACTTGATTGACAGAGCCAATTAGCCAAACTAAGCCAGCTGCATTCAACTTAGTCCTCCAGAAGGCTGGGGGAGGAGGGGAGAAACCGAGGGGAGGCCAGAATCCAATTCCTCTCCCATCAGGCGTGATTGCTGTTTTTGTTTTATTCTCAGCCTTTTTTTAGATCTCTTGGAGACGCTGCATCTCGTTTCCTGGATGCCATTCAAATAGTGCTCACCAGCTTCCCCTTCATTCGGCTGTCAGAGAATGTGAGGGGGTTGTCATCACCTGGGCACGTTTTCCCAGCTCTGGGATTTCCCCAGGTAAACCAGGGAACTCCTCGTGCTGTAACACGTTCCAGATGAAAGTGCAACTCAGGGAAGAGATGCAGCCCCCTCCTTGCACCCAGGCACGGAGCTTGGCACGTAAGGATGCAAGAGGCAGGCAGAGCCCTGGTCGGCTGGTTGCAGAGGAGGGCAGGGAGCTGCCTGGGCTTTCTTTTCTCTCCTGCTCGTCCCCTTGGCGTGGGGAGTTGGTGGCGGTCTGAAAAGAAGCAGGTCAGGGAGACTCTGCTGGGAGGAGGAAGGCCGGGAACACACAGTCACAATAAGGACAGGCTGTGCATGGAGTTTGTCTCTCCGGAGATCTGCGTTTCTTCTTTCTCAATGTTTTTTGACTCATTTCCTCAGCTTGCAGTCAGTTATTTACTTAACCTTGCAACTGTGCTGCACTGGGTATGCCAAGTTTGGGGGCTGCAAGCGCTCTCCCTGCTGCTGTGTTTACACGTGGAGGCTCACGGGCTCTGCACACGCTCACGGGCGGAGCAACCCTGGGGCACGCACACGCTTGTGCACGGTGGACACGCGCGTGTCCGTCTGGGTGCAAAGATGGCACCTCGCTCCCTGTTCACGGCACAGAGGCACCTGCCAGCACTCCAGTGTCCATCAGGTGTACTGGGAGCATAAATGGTCACGGACTTAAGTGCACGGCAGCACAGGGTGGCCAATACATGGGTTTAAGCCACCTCCGTTGTGCTGTGGATGAGTCCACCTAGGCTGGGACATTGCACAGGGAAGAAGCTCCCTCCAAAGGTCAAGCTTCTGCCAAGACTCTTGTAGGGGTGGGCAAGGCCTGTCTGTGACCTGTTTTTCAGCCTTCTTCCTTCCCAGCTGTTTCTCCCACCCCAGCTCAGATGTTGCCATACTCCTTCAAAGACCGCCTTGTGTTGAGTTCCTGCATCCCAAAGCCTCTTTTATGGGTGTGGAGTCAGTGCTTGTTGATCACCACTAAGGTCTGGACAGATCCCAAAGCCTTTACAGATTGTGACCACTGTTGAAAGGGTTCATTTCTTCCCCTAATGAGAGGCAGCCCTCGCTGGGGGCACTGCAGCATCTGTTTAGCAGCTCATAGCAACCAAGCATAACAATTGGGTGGTGGGACAGTGAGGAACACAGCTTCAGCCAGGCTAGGGGGGTTCACATGGCTCTTCCTGCAACACTTCCCTACTTCTGCTGTCGCTGGAGCCAGCTGAGAGATCCCATCCAAAGAACAGCGACACTTGGACAGGGTCAGCACAGATGGAGTGGAGAAACCCACAGAGAGCAAAAGGCTTGCACGGTCTCTGCAGCCCGGCCGCGTGCACCAGGGATGGCCCTGACTCAGAGGACGGCATCCAGCTTAGTCACCCAGACCTGCAGAGTCCCAGCAGCTTTCACCTGCACCAGCCGAGAACAAACAGCTGAAATCTGCTGGACGGAGGCCACGAGCACATTGCACAGCCCGTCCGATGTGCCAGGGAGCCTCCTCCTCCTCCTCCTCCTCCTTCTCCTCCCCACAGCCTGGAGTGACCATGGGCGGCTGATGGCAGCGGCCTCCCAAGGGCAGGGAGCAGGCAGGAGCTGGGAGTGGGCAAGGAGCAGCCCTGTGCCAGGCAGGAGATGCTCCTGTGCGTCTTCAGCTGGGAGAGGCAAACACAACAGCCCCCACACGATGCCACTGACACACAGAATCACACAGGGAGCTTTTTTTGCCCCAGCTAAGTGCACATGAAAAAGTCATTCAAGAAGCCGCTTGCAAACAGTCTCTCGCTTTTACTCGTATGCATACACCCGGGCTGTCAGATCGTTTTGAATCGGCCAAGAAGGGTCTGATCAGCATTAGATGAATGGAAAGAATCCGGCTGACTTAGTGAGCTTTGGATCCAGCCTGGAGTTATTAGGAAGTAGCTATCAAACCTTGAAGCAGGCAGCTGAGAGAAGTGAAACTCTACCCAGGTGTTAGAGATCCTTCAGCGAGGAAGGAATTTTTCTTCCCCTTGGCCCTGGAACAACAACAATAGCACTTTATTTTTCTCTTAAAGCCTATTTCTGAACAAAGCAGGCAGGCAATTATCATCCTCATCATTATCTGAAGCTGTTTGAAATCAGAATTGGCCACTCTGCCAAGGGATTGCAGTCTCCAGCCACTGCCAGCAGCTCGTCCACATGCAGCCCTGGCTGCTGCAGGGCTCTCTGGTCCTCCGCGCCAGTTTCACCAGTAAGCAGTGGTGCTGAATGCTCTATGCAGCATGGGTTTGCCAAGGGGACCCATGGCACAAGATTTTAAAGTGAGCACGACAGAGAAGGAGGAAACTGGCAGTAGTCCTGGAAATTTAAAGCCCTTGCACTGCCCAGCACTTTAAAATAAAAACTGTTTGTGATAAATTAATGAATTAATATTGTTCTGCCTCCCTAAGTCATCTCACTCGCTCTCCCTCTCTGGGGATAGAAACCATATAAGTACCTCAGTGGATAAACACAACTCTCAGCCTTGCCTATACTGCCTAGCTGCTTGTGCTCGCCCCAGCTGCCTAGCAGTGAGCGGAGTGTAATTCCCCTAATTCCCTTGATCCCAGTAACACGTCCCGGGAGGGGCTGTGGCTGCCAGGGAGGTTCCTACACCACGTTACGGCTTCACTGGCTTGTGCAGGTCCTTCCCGGAACCCGCCTTCCCGGCTCAAGCGTTTCTGGGAATGAGGTCCCAGGGCTGTTGGTTTGGGGAGCCTGCCAGGATGGTGGGGATTTGGGGGAAATGCATGGGGCCCCTGCTTTGGTTAACCCCTTCCCCACCAGCGACAGGTTGAAAAGCTGCCACAGGGATGGCCCCGTCTCTCCAGGGTGGCTCCGGCGAAGCGCGATGTTCAGCACCTCGTTCTGCATCGCTGGCCCCAGGAACGAGTGGCTCCATCTCGTGCATCCCCCTTCTCCTTGTCTGCTGAGAGATGATGCTTCTCTGGTATCTGGTGGAAAAAAGGGAGGGAGAGAAGAAATTTCCATCCAGCACACGGCAGCGAGTGCCAAGCGTGAGCCTCGCAAATCTCTGTTCCATACCTCACGGGTTAAGCGAGCCGAGAGGGCTGTGCGCTAAGGTCAACACAGGCTGCACCTGCCCACAGGCTCCTGTGCGCGGCAGCACAATTGATGGCTTGTTCCTTTCATAAGTGCCGTTGGAGCGCAGTGCCCAGGCCCCGAGCCAGCCTGCTGATCACATAAAATATTATTTGTGTTTAAAAATTCCAGTAATTGACTATGCACCGTTTTTTTCCAAGCCTTCTGCCAAGGGCAGTAAAATCAAAATCCGTCCCAGGTTATTTTCATCATGCAAATTCCCATTTCTGTAAACAGGAGTAAAGCGGCAAGACCCACTGCTCGCAGCCGCGCGGCTGGGCCGGCGGCCAGCGTGTGGCGGGGAGCGCGCCAGGGACGGGGCCCGGTGGGGAGCCGCCCGGAGCTGGGAGTGGGCAGCAGTGCAAGGTGCAGCCGTGAGAGCTGCCCCAGCTGGAGCCCTCCCCGCCCTGGGGGAGCAGGGAAGGGAGCAGGGAAGGGGGATGTGGGACTTGGCTGTCCCCTTGTCCCCTCCTAGGACAGCCTCTGTCTTCCGCTTGGGTTGTCCCAACTCCTCCCTCTGTGAGCTCTTTCTCCCGGGATGCTCGCTGGAGCCCAGCTCCTCTTCTCGTCCTGCTGCTGACTCCTAGTTCACACCAGCTGCTCAACCCCGGGTCTTGAGATGCTCTAATCTTACGCAGGGATCTGCCCAGTCCTCAGCTCTCATATATCAACCCAGCCTGGAAGAAGGGAACGTCCCTTAGACAGGAACTCGGCATTTCCCGATGGAACCCCCCTTGCCGGCTCTGTGGAAACAGAGACATCCACAGACAGTGTGCCGTGGCTTTTGCCTCAGTTGCTTGGGAAGGCTGCCCTGCTGGGTGCACCCCACGCTCCAGCACTGATCCCATCTGGACACCCCCAGCTCCAGCACTGGTTTCTCATCCAGCTGAAATGAGGCACTGAAACCCAATGAGACCCATCGGGGCTGGTGCAGACCCCCGTGGCAGGAGGCTCTGGTGATGCTCTGTTGATGGTTTGTAGTCATCTGTGGACACTGCAAGAACCGTGTGTAATGAGAGATGTCCCAAAGCAGGGCACCGGCCCTAAACCCTCAGGGGAAGCCTCTTCAGCTGAGTGTTTCAGGGCAGGACCAACAGGATGGTGTTCTCCAAACTCTGGAAAATGAGGGGTGGATCTGAAGAGGATCTTGGTTATTTGACTGCAGCTTCTAGAGCCACCCAGACTATGAGGTTTCGAGGCCAGGTCTAGGAAGAGGTCTAGAAAGTGATAGAAAGCATTACCAAAAAAGCCCCAAAACTTCTGAAGTTTCATCAGAGAGAATAACAAGCTCTAACTCTGTGCCTTGGGGCATGCACCAGCACGGACAGGCTGATGTTCAGGTGATCAGCGAGATGAATTATCCCATTCTCACTCATTATGAGACCTCTTTGTACCCATTTTGGAAACATGTGGGAGCAGCTGAGGTTCAGGGTGGGACCCCGGGCCACACAAGTCCCTGTCCTACTTGGAAATGGCAGTTTTGTGTTCCTGTGGGCCTTTTGGTTTTGCACACATAAGCTAAGATGACATTTTATCCTCTTTAAGGAGAGGGGCGGGAGACCTCGCTAAGAATTCACATCTGTTTTGGAAACAAGTCAACGCAGGAAAACTACCCACATGGAGAAGTAATGTGGTTTTGATTGTATTGCACTCTATAGAAAGTAGTGCACACATATTAAACTATATTAGACAGTATAATAATAGCTTACAGTTCGTCTGCCTTTCATCTGGACGTGCTTCACAAACGTCACAGAGATGCAGAAGCCTCTTCCCCTGCCACCAAGATGCAACCACCTCTGTTGCAGCTCTGCAGATTTGGACCAGTGTAGCAGCAGCAGCAGACAAAAAGCCACCCAAAAATCCTTATCGGGATGCAGAGAAGCTGGGCTCTGGGATCCAAAAAGTTCCTCTCCCCCGCACACCCCCAGTTTAGCATTCAGGGAACAGTGCCACCTAAAAGTGAATGGCTGAATAAGGGCTACAGGGAGGCGACTGCATTATGCTTTATTTTAAGGTGATCCCTGCAGTCTGAATCTTGGCTAATTACTTTGGCTCCATCTTAAATGTGGCATGATTAATAGATAGGGATGTGTGTTTAACTAAAACCTATCACGTTTGAAGGGAATAATAACAATAATAAGTTTTTCCATCCATTGAGATCCAGACCACTTATGATAATTAAAATTGCACGACACTGCCAGTGAGGGTCTTGAGCTACTTTCCAGTTACCCAGGTAATCCTGCCCTGCCTCCCTTTATTGCTCCAGGGATCTCAAATGGATACTGGCGTTTTATTTTATTTTTCCCGTGTCCCGCTGGACTGCTGCGCCGTTCTGTAATGCAGCTGATGGCTTCTGTCCTGCGGCGCGGTCTGGCGAAGCGCTCTTTGATGTATCTGGTGCCAGTAGGCCAGTCGTGGAGCAGCAGGATCCTCACCAAGCACCACTGGGGTGGCACAGGATGCGTGCATTCTGAACCCAGCTGGGAACGGTGGCAGCTGAGGGGGTGAAAATGCTGCTCCAGGAGCGCATCCAGCTCTGCTTTGAGTTTTGCCTGCTGGGCCCTTCTTTGGTCAGTGTCCCACTCACGACTTACGTGACTCGCTGCGTGGCAGAGGAGATGACTGCGTGCCTGTGTTGTTTATACGACGGCGGTGACTAACAGGCTCAGCTCGGCGATTGCAGGAGGCTTTGTACAAACAAGGAGATGAGAGGCAGAGGGGAGGGATCGGGGTTTGAAATACCGGCTGTAAACACAACACGTTTCAAGTAAAGACAACTTGTCGCAGGGTGATCCAAACGAACAAATGTTGCAAGAGCAGAGCAACAGGGCGGGCGACGCGCGCCCGTGTGCCGGCGCGGAGCTGAGCTTTCACAATAAATGATTAAAGCATGGTTCAGATCCCGTCAAATGGAACGGTGCTAATCTAATCACAATCCATCTGGCACTGCCACATCTGTCCCAACACCTCCACCTCTTCATTTTCAATCAGCCTTAAATAGTACATAATTATTAATGTCTACCCGCCTGTCAGACGGCGCGGGGGATTCACTTATCTCTCAAGATTGGCTAAGGCAAGACACTGATAGCAATGGATCTAGCGCCGGGCTTGGAGGGCAATAAGCCTTTTGCCCTTGGTTTCAGTCCTCCCTCGGGCACTGTGGCTGCGGGGATGGGAGGGGACAGTCATGCCCAGACCCTCAAAGCCATCACCAGCCCCCAGGGACTTGGCATCTGTCAGAGTAAGACAGAGAGCGGCTCATCATCATCACTTCTCTCCATCACCTCTCGCTGGCAGCAGCGGGCCAGGGTGGGTGTCTCAGGCTGGGGAAAGGCAGGGAGCTGTGCCTGAGCCTGGGGCTGTGGAAGTGAATATCCCACCAGACCCCTGATCAGTCAAGGGCCAGCTCAGGTAGATGGAGCCTGATCACCTGGGCAAGGCTGTCCTGCCCTGCTGGGCACCTGCTGCTGGGGACCCAACGTGCTGGGCGCTGCTCAGCGCAACACCAGTGAGCTGGGAAGGAAAACGTCGCAGGGACTGGGATGATTTACCTAAACCTTGGAGGGTTGCTTTTCTCGAATCGGGAGCTCACTGGCATTCACAGGGGCTGTTGCAATAGTGTTTTTCAGCTCTTCCAAGAAACAAGCCAACACCAAAGCCCAGCTGCAAACACGTCCTGTGCCTTGGATAAAACCTGGACTCAGACCTTTCCGTGTGGGTTCTTTGCATCTCTGGGCCACACTGACCGGCCAAACTAAGCAGCTGAACATCTTACCAATCCTTAGGATTTTTATTGTGAGTCTCCCAAAATCTGGAGATATTTAAAGCCTCAGGAATCATGTGGTTATGTGAAAATCTCATCTCTTTCCTTTTCTATATAAAAAAAAAATATTTTTTTGTCCTTGTGGCTGAGATAAAGCTCAAAAATATGAACTGGAGCAATGTGAAACCCAGAGAGTAAACACTGTTTTTTCTTGATGATTTTCAAGCTCGCTGCCTCAGGTGGGGAGGCATGAGCTGTGATTTCCTAATGGTCAGGATTAAAGCCCTACTTCTGCCCAGATCAGGCAGTCAGGACCAAGCCTCCTTCCCAACCCAAATATCTGCTCTTCTGCAGCCGCTGAGCTCAGCTAAGCCAAAGGCAGGGAATGAAGAGCTGGATGGCAAAGCTCAAAAACAGCCTTTAAGAAAGTAGAGCCAAGAGCCAAAAGCCAAGAGCAAATACCTTGTGAAAGTTGAGTGAGCCACCCCTGGATGTTTACAGAATAAGTTACCAAATAACCAGTGTCTTGGGGATATCTGGTGAGCCCTTGAAACAAATATTCATTTTTTTGATCAGCCCGATCGATCTGCAGCTGGCGCTCGGCGCTTAGGTGGATTTGGAGGTTGAAAGACACTCCGTCGCAGTTCACAGTTTGTTCACAGACAAATCCTGCTGGTTTGTTTGTTTGCGGGGCCTTTCTTCTCCGAAAGAGCCTGCTCAGCACGTCCAGGTGAGAAAGCCGCTTTCACACCACTGTGGGCATTTCAAACAGGGGAGTTGAAGGCAGAGCTGGTGGAGGGGAGAGCTGAGCTGTAACAAGGAGTGCTCCTCTCATCTCCATTCAGCGCAGGAGAGGCTGTTTCTTTAGGGCTTGCAAAGGCAAAGACAAAGGGGACAAATTGCTCCTTGGAGGAATCCAATCCAAGCCCCAGTGAGTTGGAGGAGCCGGGTGAAAGACCCATCCTGTGTCTTTTCCAAATCTGCTGGCTTCCTTCGAAACCCAAACCCACGGTGTGGGGCAGACAAGGGGTCAGGCTCTTGGATCTGGAGTTTGGGTGTTGAAGGGGACAACAGCAGTTTGCTCTGGTCTGAGTCTGTCCCAGCTTCCCAGCAAATGTTGGCCCATGGACTGGTTTGCTTCAAAAATAAGAATAAATCAATGGCTTCTCTTGGCTCAGATGCAGATGGACATGATTTATAGGCCTCTGGTTGGTTGGAGGTTCAGTCTTGCTTAATGTCTGGGGGAAGATGTGGAGGATGCAATGAAGGAAGGAAAAAAGTAAAGCCCAGCTAATTGAAACCAAAGGAGGTGTAACTCAAGCATGGGCCACGTGCTCTGTTTGTGGATCCTTGCTGGGGTCCCTGGGCATCAGGGCTGGCTCTTGGGGCAGTTTTGCTCCCCTTCTTGGAGAGGAGTCCATGAAGGGGGAAAGAGCATTGCTCTGCTTTGCTCCCCGGGCAACCACTCTGGAAGCTTTGTTGGGTTTTGGGTACAAATGTGTCAGCACCATGCCTGTCCCCAGCTGTAGGGTAACCCTTTGCAGGCTCCTCATCCACCCTGCCCATGAAGTCAACCTTTAGCCAGGCTCCAGAAGCCTCCCCTCACCCCATTCCCAGTGCACTCACTGCCCCAGCGCTGCCATCACTGGGGCTGGGTCTCAGGGTTCCCCCTGTCCCAGGCTGCCCAAGGCCCCATGATCCCTGGAGGGGTTTCCAAGCCCCCCGTGGAGCTGTGGTGCTGAGGGACAGGGGTCAGTGGTGCCCTGGCAGTGCTGGGGGGGTCTTAAAGGTCTCTGCCAACCACAATGGTTCTGTGATTTAGATTAGAAGTAAGGAAGAAAATTTTTTTTACGCTGTGAGGATGAAACATTCTAGGTCAGGTTGGCCGGGGCTCTGAGCACCCTGCTCTGGTTGCAGATGTCCCTGCTCCCTGCAGAGGTGTTGGACCAGATGAGCTTTAAGGTCCCTTCCACCGTTCCCATCCATTCCATGATTCTCTGAACGGGATGGAGCTCAGGGTGCCGAGGGCTGGCAGAGGCCCTTTCCCCGGGAGCGCAGGGCAAGGGTGCAGCCCGGACGGCTCCCCTGGGCTGGGCAGGGCCGGATCCGGACCGGTCCCTGGCCCCACAGCCAGCAGAGGGCACGGTGCCGCCTGCGCAGCCCCGGCTGCAGCTCCCGGCTCCCAGCGCAGCCCGACTCAAGCCGCTTCTCTTCCCCCCTTTCTCTTTCTTTCCTCCGTTTTATTGTCTCGATCATCTCTGGACACTGGTTTCACTTTGATCTCCGGAAACTTTGGCATCGCTCCTAAAATATATATGTATATATTAGAAAAAAGAAAAGGAGAAGAAGAGAAAAGCCGAGCCTTTGTTCCCCACAGCTGTTGTCATGCTGTAGCAAATCTCCACACAGGTATTAAATGCTCACCATTGATCAAACAGCCGGTGGTCCAGCGTTACCGGCACGGACCTGCTGAAGCCGGGTTGTTTACACTAGAAATAATTTGGATCCTGAGGTCTCGCTTGAGTTAAAGAGGAAAAAATAATAAAAGCACCGAGTGGCGGGGAGCAGAGATGGCAAAGCTGCCATCCCCCCAGACAGCGCGGAGGGACCCGGATCAGGCGTTCTGGGGATGCCTTGGGCCAGGACAGCAGCTCTGCCCAGGGAGGATCGACGCTCCGAGCAGGGCTGCAGCTCTGTGCGGTGCCACGAGGTCCTGGGATGCGGCTGCCCTGCTTCCTCCCCATGTACCTGAAAGTGTTCAGCCCTCTAAGGTCCCTCGTCATCCCCGGCCTGGCAACTCGCACCATCCCCCTGCCCTGGGGCTGGGACATCTGAAGGTGGTGTCAAGGGACCTGCCTCGTGTGGGACATCCCGCTGAGGACACGGAGGGACACCCACTACTGGCCCGAGGCCAAAGCACCCTTCCCTTCCCCAGGACGGTGGGCAAGGAGCAGATGTGGGGATAGTGGGAGTAGGAGCAGCGTGGCACAGGGCAGAGCCCTGCCCGCTGTGCCGCCGGGACCGTCCCTCGCTCCCGGCCACGGGCACCACCCCAGGGCTGCGGCGATGCGATGAAGCCCGGCCGGCGGGTACAGGAGCAAAGCCGGGGGGAGAGGCTGGGGCATCGTCTGGCTCCCACATGTGCCGAGGTCGTTAGGAAGATTTATAGGGGAGAAGGCAAGGCTTTTTCTTTTTGGCTTTATAATAATACATTAGGCTTTTAACCTCTGACCGGGAGCTCTGGGAAGGGGATGATCCAGGCAGCACTGGGCAGCTCCCAGCCCTGCGAGGAAGGGGAGTAGGTGGGGAAGGGTCCCCCCGGTTGGGACCCTGGCACAGCTGCCGCTGCGGGGGCCGGGACACGGTGCCGGAGGGGTTAACGCAGCGCGGAGGAATGTGAGAGTTTAGCGAGAGGCGTCGGCTGTCTTGAGGTCACCTGTGAGGGATTAGCCGGGCAGGCAGACAGTTGTTGTTTGAGGACTGTCTGAGGCCGGGGAAGGGGTGGTGGTGGTGGGCCGGGGATGCAGAGGGGGGTTGCTCGGGGGGCTGCGGGAGCGCCGCGGCCCCGCGGGGGGATCTTCCTGTCCTACTGCGCCGCTATCAGATGCAGTTGTGAAAGCCCAACTGTAAACTGGCTGTCTTCTCCACTAAGGAAATAAATCCATCATCATTGGGAGGGGGAGGAACTGGAACTGGGAGAAGGTGGGATAGCCCCCCAAAGCCCGGCTGCAGCGCACCAAACCCTGCCAGACTTCAGGTGGGCAGCAGAGATGCTGAGGAGGAACTGAAATGTTGCAGGCGTGGCCAAGACAGGACAGGGCTGTCCACATGTGGGCTCCTTCCACACCAGGGACCACCAGAGCTCACTCCAGTGAGGAGCGTGACATCAGCTGGTCCTTGCTGGGAGGTTCCCCGGTGGCTCTTTGGGTCTGCTGAACTCCCCAGCAAAGCCCACTTTGCGCTGCACTGGGCTGAGCCTGCACGCGCTGTGTCTGTACGCGTGTCCGAGATGGTGCCCACAGATGGGCCTGCTGGAAACTCTTAAGAGCAATGAGCCAGAGCAGGGTGTCCACGGGGCCTCGCAACCAGGAGCAACAGGTTTGGGAGGTTTGAATGAGAACTGGCCCGTCCATCTAAGGCTGCACCGTGGCACCCAGCGCCTCCCAAGCGTTTCAGCCTCAAAACAACAGTAATTTCTCCTGGAGAAAAGCCCCCATGACTGACTGCTGGGTTGACTGGCATGTTCGTGTCTGCAGGGGCCACAGGGGCGGCTGGGCTGTGTGGGGTGTGCGATCCAGCCGGGCAGAGATGGGCGTGCAAGGGCAGCGGGGAGGAATCACCACGTTTCACTCTGTGCATGTTCACGCTGGGGTTTTGTGCGCCTTTGCCTTGTCAGAGGTGATTGGAAGGCTTGGCTGGGACTGTGGTACCTCCATCACTGCTGCCTTGATGCTGCCTCCCCATAAAATCTTGTTCCCTCAACCGCTGTGTCCCCTGCCCCTGGCTTTGCCCTCTCTGAAGCAGGATCAGAACATCCAGACTCCCTCCCAATAGCTTGTGACTCGAATCAACACATGGATTTTTCCTGTACCTCTTGCCGCAATATCTGGCATGCCTCTGCAGATGAAAGGTATTATATGAGGATAAATTCTTAATCATCACAATAATCAATCATTCTTTACCGATAATTTAGTTGAAATTAATCCAGCAGATGAGCAGAGGGCCAAGTGATAATCTGTGTCCTGGGCATCTTTATTGACTTGGAAGGAGAGCACCTTCCATTAGAATAAAGAGAAAAGCTTGAAAAAGTACACCCAGAAGTTTTACATTTTGAAAAGAAGAAAATAAAAACGACAAACACCACAGAAAAAAACCCACCCCATACTTCAAAAAACCCAACCTCCTGCTTTTTCAGGGTTTGGGCTCAGTCTGACTCATGGTTTAATACTGAAGGGAGGGTACAGAGCTGTAACAGGTAGGGAACACCCAGTGCTACCTGCAGGAGGTTTATCCTTGTGGTTTATTTACATAAAGGAGCCCAGGTTGCATTTCAGGGCTTGTAGTTGGCCTTACGTGTTGGGTTTACATCAAGGAGACCTCTTTTTTGTGGAGCGCTGAGCAGGTTTGGTGATAAACCAGGAGGCTGCGTGGCTGTCCTGCCCAAACTGATTGAGAAACCTCCTAATGCAGAGAGGCTCCCTGGGGCTAATGGATGCTTTTATTGCACCAGCACCGTAATAAAACACAAAATAAAACAATTTTATTGAAATTAAAATGTAAATGGAAGATTTGTTTCGCATCCCATCCCAGCTCCCAGCAGCAGGTAGGAATCCCAGCCCCAGCCGCACTCCGACGGGCTCCAGACCCTCCTCTGGGAACTGCACTGAACCTGCCTCTCCTTCCATTGACCATCAGGAGCAGGTTCCTGCATTGCCCCAGCTGGTCCCAGTCCACTGCAGAGCCAGCTGCTGCACATGTGGGAAGGGAGAGACCCTGCCCCAGAGAACTGGCGACCTGGGCTGGGAAAGGGCGAGGGGAGGGAAAGGGCTTTGGCTTCCTGGGAAGCTGAGCCACTCAGGGAAGGAATAAATTGCTCGGAGTTCCCTGCTGGGGGATATTCGTGGCACTCCACTTTAATCTGCTTACGCTCCTCGTGTAGTCAATGGATAGGGAGAGGTTTTTCCAGAGGCACCCAGGGGACCAGGAGAGGGGTGATATGGTGGGTCTGGGGGACGGCGACAGCTCAGATGTGCCAGTGGCTGGATGCTGGGACAACCCGAGCATCCCCCCTCTGGACTCATCCTTCCCAGCTCTGCCCCTGAGCGCGGCTGCTTTTCTGACCCATTCTGACATTTCCAACCCATTTTGACAATGCAAAGCAGCTGACAGGACAAATACCTGAGGGGGTGAGGGCCCTCTCAAGGTGTCACCATCCTGTTTCCCGTGTGTGGTGGCCAGCGCAGGTCCCCAGGGTGGAGAGTTCTCACCAAGAGATGCTGTCATCTCAGACAGATCCATCATCTCAGGCTTCAGGTGAAATCCCTGTTCACATTGGTGCTCCTGGGGGCAGAGCCAACACCAGTTGCCTCTGGGAGTGGATCTGCTTTGCCCAGGGCTGGTGGCAGCAGGAGCCACCCTCCCCTGCACCCCAAGGAACACCCACCCCCCGGCAGCAGCAGCAGGGCTCTCCCCGGCCAAATGCATCCCAGCTGCTGGCTGAAGGAAACATTCCCTGATCTGGTGAAGGGTTTCTGGTAGCAGCTGAGTGACAGGATAATAAAACAGGAAAAAATTAACATGTAAGAAAACAGAGCTGCACCTGAAGCAACAGAGGCAAAGAGAGTCAATGCAATTCCCCTCGATGCCAGAAAGGAACTGTAAGGCAGGGAACAGGCCGGTGCCCCCTCCCTCCTTCCCTCCCTCCCTCCTGCTCTCGCTAACTCCTATTTCAAAGGCAGACAAACAGCACACTGTACTGTGTGGCATCTCCACTCTTAAATCTTTCTGTCTTCAGGTTCGTGTAACGTGAGCCAGCGGGACAGGATCTGACCCTCTCGCCGAGCCGTCCGGGGCACAGCCTCGGATCTGCTGAGAGATCCCCTGGTTGGATCTCCCAAAGCTCCCAAGCAGGCCAAAACGTGTCCTCCCAGGAGAGGCAGCTGGTCCAAGGCACGGCTGATCTTCGGGGCTCTGGGTTCAAACGTCACCAGCAGCTCCTGGCACCTGCAAGGCAATAGGCACAGAGCTGAAGGGGTGCAGGAGAAAACTGCCCCATTCTGCAGCCTGGCTGGGTGCACAGGGCTGGGGACTTGCTCACCTGCCTCCTGGTGACGGATGCTCTCTGTAAACCTCCCTGCCCTTTAGCTCTGCTGCACCTTGTTTGGTTGGTCTCTGCTCAGATGTGGCAGCTCAGAAGCGCATGTATCCCCAGACGTTTGTCTCCCCATGTTGGACTTGAGAAAGAAGTGAGTGCCTGAGGGACCTGGGCTTGCTCAGCCTGGAGAGAAGGAGGCTCAGGGGACACCTTCTGGCTCTGACAGCTCCTGACAGGAGGCTGGAGCCGGGGGGGTCAGGCTCTGCTCCCAAGGAACAAGGGACAGGACAAGAGGAACCAGCCTCAAGCTGCCCCAGGGGAGGTTCAGGTTGGAGCTGAGGAACAATTTCTTCCCCTCCATCCAGAGCTGTCCTAGGCTGCCCAGGGCAGGGGTGGAGTCCCCGTGATCCCTGGAGGGGTTTCCAAGCTGTGGAGCTGTGGTGCTGAGGGC
>JANIJG010014890.1:27175-58606 GCA_024611175.1 Megaceryle torquata
GCTGGACTCTCTCGAGCAGTTCCCTGTCCTTCTTGAGCTGAGGGGCCCAGAACTGGACACACCACTCCAGATGTGGCCTCAGCAGGGCAGAGTAGAGGGGGAGGAGAACCTCTCCTGACCTCCTCACCACACCCCTTCTCATCCACCCCAGGATGCCATTGGCCTTCCTGGCCCCAGGGGCCCATTGCTGGCTCCTGGTCACCCTGCTGTCCCCCGGCACCCCCAGGTCCCTTTCCCCTGTGCTGCTTTCCACCACTCAGTCCCCAGCCTGTACTGGTCCCTGGGGTTGCTCTTCCCCAGCTGCCAGACTCTACACTTGCCCTTGCTGTATTTCATGAGATTTCTGCTGCCCAGCTCTCCAGCCTGCCCAGGTCTCTCTGGATGGCAGCTCAGCCTTCCCGTGTGTCACCCACTCCTCCCAGTTTGGTGTCCTATTTCCACTGTTACTTTGCCTTCGTTTTTCAGTGCTGTCAAAGCAGGAAAAGCACCACCTCCACTTCTCAAACAGGAAACAAACATTTTACAAAAAAAGGCCTCTTGACTTTCAACTAAAGTGATGATTTAAAATTAACATTTCACACAATGCTGAAGACAGGATATTCCGTGGAAAGTTTGCTAATGGATCCCTTAGCTGACAGATGACTGTTTGTACAAACAAGAGCGGAGCTGACCCGGTACGTCACCAGAGACACACAACCTACGCTGGCTTTTCGTATACAGCATCCACCAAACTCCTATTTTCAGCTGGTGGTATCGAAACCTCATTTATTAGAAGTCACACAGAGTGAAAGAAAAGAAGATGAGCAGAAAAGAGGCTAATGACCCCTCTGGCCAACAGTGCAGCATCTAACTAATTCAGTCCATCTCTAACAGGTTCCTGCTTTGGCATGAAAATACAGGTGGGCTTTTTTGTCTGCAAAGCAACTCACCACGTTTGTAAAGGAAAATGAACTAACAAATTGTCCTGTGTTCTTTGCAGAGTATATGCAACTCTTTTAAATGATGCAGTTTTTATCACGTGATATAATTTATTTTAGAGGCTGCCATGAATTGCTCAGTTTGCTTATTTTACCGTGAACAACCCATAGCATTTTGAAGAATGATGGATTCAGTTTTACAATTAGCAGTAACATCAGTGTAATGAGACTTTAGAGAGTCTGTATCATTAGGCATTTAAAATGCAACTGATGTGACCTTGTAATTAATCATCTAATAAGGAGCAAAAAGTGGAGGTAAAGGAAGAAGCATAAAAAACTCAAAACCAAACCAAACCCAAACAAACTACTGATTTAAGTTGCTAGGATTTCAGTGTTTCCCACACAGCTTTGTGCAGTTCTACCCAGAAAAATAACAATAAGCCAGCACTATTAAAACTTAGGCTGCCAATACGCTAGAACTGTATTTAAAAGGGAAGAAATATCCTCTTCATCACTGACTAATACAATCTGAATTTTTTGATGCTAATATTTCTGCAGACCAAATCCTGCTTTTATAATGACTATACAAACATTCAAGGAGAAATTCTGGGGCTGCTGTGGTAATGCTTTTGATTTCACAGAAGCAGAACAACCAACAGATTGTTCGCGAATAAAGCTACAGCTAGCAAACCCAGCACAGCGAACAGAGGACTCCATACAAAGAAAGAAAAAAAAAAGAACTGTGAGCATAAAATTGCTTTTCTAGTTGGGTATTTTGTATTTCAGTGTTAAAAGCTGTTGGAAATACTACGTTTCTGTTCTAGTTTATGTTTATTTACAGGAATCAGAATCTTTCTACTGAAGGAGCTAGTTAGCCTGGCTGCAAGATCGGTGTGCTTTGAAGGAACACCAGATCCCCAAACACTACCTGCTGCCAGTCCCCAAACACTAAACAGCTAGTAGCCGCCCCAGCAGGCAGTACAACCCTCGCACCAACTCACATCAGGCCCTACCATCTGACTGCAAGGTCCCATTGTATGCCAGGTTACAAAGTTGAAGGAAGGATTAGCTACTGCAATAACAAGTTCTAACAACAGCAAAAGTAGAATTAAGGATTATCAGTGAGGCAAAGTCAGAAGAGATGTAAGCACCCCCTTTTCCTTCTAAGTCACATCTTCCATTTATCTGGACCAAATGTAGGATCTCGTCCCACTCACTCTGTACTTGGACAGCTGCATTTGTAGAAGTGGTATTTCATTTTCAGTACAAGCAGTGGCTGCAGGACCATATGGGAGACAATACCCATGTTGTGGGTGACACGTGGCTGGCTCTGCAAAATACACACTTGTAAAATTGTGTTTATTTATAATCAGCATTTCCCCTACACTATCTGAGAGAGCGTAAGTCTCCTTTAACCAGATGTTGTACACAAGCAGAGCAAGAACAAGTGGCTTTTCCCATCGGACTAGTAAGTGGTCAGGAAAGACGGACTAGAGGTGGAAGATAGCAAGCCTACTGTAATTTTAAAGACTTTCCTAATCTAAGAAGATCTAGTTCAGTATCCCATCTTCAGTAGTGGCTTTTGCCTCTAACCAGGAGCTATTCCTTCACCATGGGCCTGAGCATGGACTCTGATGACAAGTAAGGTTGTGTCTTTGTAGAACAAGTAACCAGTGGGAGATGCCTTGGAAGATGAGAGGAGGGTGAGCACAGACTGCTGCAACCTGCACCAATCTGTAGCTCAGAATGTCCACAGTCAGATGGGGACTAAGGACTCAGCTACATGAGAGAAGTCCTACAGATGTGACCCAGATTACAAACTTAAACTAACATAGTTATATTGATGCAACATCTGCACAGGATTTGCATTCTAATGTAAGTATGTCTTTCTTGAATTGTTTCATGCTGCTTGGTAAAAGTCAGAACAATCCTATCCAAGAAAATAAAAATAGTTATTATTCTAATGATATAGATGTAAACATCATAGCTTTCTGTTCTAAACAAGCCTACAGGAAGTGTCACTGCCAAGACCTGGACTGAGATCTCCCAAGTGTGAGTGTAGCAGCCTGACTCTTGGTCTGATAGCCTGAGCTTTCCTCACAAAAGCTGTTCGAGAATCTGAAAAAGCACACTACTGTCATCAACCTCCTTATCTTCCAGTTGCTCACTTGATCAATCTCCACTTCAGCTGGAAGCTGCCCAGCCTGTGTGCAAGGCAACAGAAAGCACAAAAGAAAGAAGATTCCGGGTGGCAAAACCAAACCAAAACAAAATACCCCAAACCTGCAGGAGGCATGGAGCCCAGCTGGGAGGTAACTGACTGACAGCCGGAGGAAGATGCTTCTGACTTACAGGGCAGAGAAGAGATGTCAAATTAAAATGTTTAAACTTCATTTAAAACAACCTACCAATCGCTAAATAGAACTTCTGTTTTAAGAAAGTTTGTATTCAGGATCTAATCTGAATTTTCAGTGAGGTCAGCATGTTGTTCACATCCAGGAAGAGTGAAAAAATAATCTGTGCTCTTGTACATCCAACAAAAAACCTGCCAACAAACCTAAGGTAGATGATGCAAAATACACAACACGGATAGATTAATTTTCTTTATTCCAGCAGTCAAAAACACAAGGGAGAGATTAACCAAAATACCAGAATAGCAAAAGCAATTTTATGTGCTGAAATCTATAATGCGTATACACGACACCATTTTTAACACTCAGAGTTACAATCTCTAGCCATATAATTTCAAACCTTTACCACACAAAGGCATTTTCTCTGACAAAACAACCAATATATTGTCTAGATAGCATTAGTGCTGCTCCATTCTCTTCAACATTTAAGTACACAGTCAATAAATAAATGCAAGGAGAAAAGGACAACTCTGCTTTTCAGTATAATAGCTTAAAAAAAAAAAAAAGTAAATAATTACAATTACCGTAACAACTTAAAGTCTGATATATTCAAGAACTCTGGCCAAAATAGACTAAACCATTTGCAAGCTCCCAGAAATTTAGAGATACTGAACTCATATGAAGCTGTAAGCTCATCTTCTCAGCTGAGCATATAGCTGAAGTGGCAATCACATTTTAGGATGACAGAGGATTGCAATATCAGCAAGGTTCCAGTTGCAACTTCATTTAGGCAACTTACAAATACAAAGGAAAGGAGAAGTCACAGGAACTTAAAGATGGAAAAAAAAAAAAAAAAGACCCTATAATAAATTACTGTTATACCTATCCAAATTATAGTGCAGGAACAGTGCTAGGGAATCTCACGGAACTTACAGACCTACATTTATTTGCTGGGTGTTTGACACACTGTTACTTTACATTTGCCTGCTTCCTGGAGATGAATTTTCCCAGATGCTGTTTGCCCAATGTCACCCTAAGTTGAAAGTAATTTCCCCTTTACTCTCAATGTTATTTTATCCAAATATAACTGACATGAATACCGTGCTAACAAACATCAGTAATTAAGGCATTTAAATCCAATTATTGACAAAAATGTTGCCACTCATTTATTCAAGGGAGACAGCCATCTCCTTCAGCAATTAGCTCTCTGCTGAACAACGGGAGTTTCAATAAGCCAGCTGGAAAATATCAACCTTTTGTCTAAAATAAAAGCATGTATAAACGATTACAACTGTTCTTCATGATGAATAACTTGTGTTTTCCTTTGTACATAAAAAAACCAAGTGAAAAATACAATAAAATTTGTAAACAAATCCAAAATTAAACAAGCAAACAAGATGACACCTGCTAAGTTACACCTTCATTAAGAGGGAAGAGGTGAATAGTATTTTAACTAAACAAGAATTATTACCCCAATAGCCATCATAACTGCTGTTCTATTGCTTTCTATGCTGACATATACAATAGTGTTCAAAGGCAAGAATACCAGAAGAAATTACCTTAATTAGCCTGTCAGGCATCTTGCACAATAGATGCCACAGGACTGCCCTAAATTAATTCCTCTCTGGTTCTGATTGTACCCACACACTCAAATTCATTCAAAGTGACCAGTTAAGAGAGAGTTCACCCACTATGGGTAAGTCCTAGATTTTAAAGACAGCAACCACTAAAAATACGTTTCATAGAATCATGTCTCATGTTCCATTTGAATTTAATGCCAACATCCAACCAGTAATCTTGTTACGCATTTGCCTTGAAGCCCCACCACCAACCCATTTCTGTTGCCTCTCTAAGTAGATCACAGCTCTCTCTACACTTTCCCTTAGCAAGACCAATGCAGTCCCAGTAGATCCCAGCCTAACAAGTGGCTTTCCAGTCACCCAACCGCCTCATTTTCTCCAAAGTCCCTTGTTTTTTTCAGTGCCTCCTGCTAACAGGGATCCCCAGGAACAGCCATGGAATTCCAGGTAAGGGATATTTCTTAATTCTTCTTTCATCGAATCACAGAATGGTTTGGGTAATACCTTCAAAGACCATCTAGTTCCTGTCCCCATGGCCTTAGAATGGTTCCAGGGATGGGTTATCTATCACCTTTCTGGGCAACCTGGGCCAGTGTTTCACTACTCTCAAGATTAACAAATTCTTCCTTATATCCAGACTGAATCTACCCTGTTTCAGTTTAAAGCCACTAGCCCTCATTCTCTTTCAACAGGTCCTGCTAAAAAGTCTGTCCCCATCTTTAAGTACTAAAGATCACAATAAGGTCTTCACAGAGTCTTCTTTTCCAGGCTGAATAATTGCAACTCTCTCTCTCAGCCTTTCCTCATAGGAGAGGGGTTCCAGCCCTCTGATCATGTTTGTGTTCCCCCTTTGGACCTTTCCTATGTTGAGGGCTCCAGAGCTGGACCCAGCACTGCAGGGAGGTCTCCCTAGAGCAGAGCAGAGGGGCAGAACCACCTCCTTTGAACTGCTGGCCATGCTTCTTTTGCTGCAACCCAGGCTACGAGTGGCCTTCTGGGCTGCAAGAAGACATGGCAATTTTTCATCCACCACTATCTCCAAGGATCTCTGCAGGGCTGCTCTCAATTCAGTCCTCCTCCGGTCTGTATTGACACTGAGGACTGCCTTAACCCAGCTGTAGGACCTTGCAGTGACCTTCACAACGTTCACATGGGCCCATTTGCGACTCTACTATTTATTCTGGCAGCAGCCACTGTCTTTACGATGTCAGGTCTCTTTCCATACTGCTCTAGAACAGAAATTTCCACATTCTGAAAGCATGGGCCACATCCTTCTTGCCAGAAGTATGATAATCATTTTGCTGTTATTAAACAGATATGATTTGGGAAAAAAAAAAAAAAAAAGAACTATCACTCATCTGAAAATGGAGAAAACAGAAGACAATAAGAGTCTCAGAATGACCCTACGCAAGGCTTCTTACAATTATCTCCAACCCTCCATTCCCTGTTCAGCATCTCCTCTGTGAGCACCTAGCACTATATTTTGCAATGTGCATGGAGCTCAGCCACGCAGCAGCTCTACCTTCCAAGCTCACGTCCTTCTGCAGGAAAAAGCCATTTCTGCTGCCCTACAGCAAAAATGCTGCAGGAGGAAAGCACTCACTTTCTACTTGTCCTGAGAAGCAAAACTGGCTTATTGGTAGGTTTCAGTCACTCCTCCTAAGCCAGGGTTGGCTCTGCAAAGTGGGTGTATCCTTGGTCTTCAACATAAGAGTTTTGTTCCAAATATTGCCATTTCACTAGTGATTTTGTGAGCTCACTACAAAAAAACAAAACCAAACCAAAACCAACCAACCAGCCAAAAAAAACCCCAAAAAACAAACACCACAACAAAACGAACAAAAACCCACAACCAACAAATGACAAAAAACCCCAATACAAAAATCTTATTTTGTTGCTTTCAGAAATAAGGTGTTATTTTCCCGTATATTCAGGTTGTTTCTTTTGTCTAAGGAATCAAAATACAGGATGCCCCAAGCCTCCAGTGATGGCATGTAATGGAAAACTGCACAGAGTTTTCTTACCCTTCCTTGTTTGTTTTCCATTCATCTTCTGCTGATTTTTGCTCTACCACTTAAAACTGGGCTTTAAATAGAGTTCATAAAAGTATTTCTGAAAAAGATGGCAAAGACAAACTTTTTCTGAAGGTGTTCTTACTTGATGGAGTGAAACAAAGGGGAACCATCTCAGCATCTCCTGTGAAGAGGAGGCTTAAAAAAATACAGCTCAAAAAACCCCAACATTGATGTCTTCAGATATCTTCTAAGGATACGTTAAAGATGACAGCAGCTTTCTGTTCATCGTTTTTAAAAGGTTTTCCATATTAGGCAATGGGCCTTCCCTCTAATTTAGCATTTTCCAGCTCAGATTACTCCCTACCATGCAGGCAACACAATTCAAGCATGAACTAGCCAGCAGCATGCAGACCGCATTATGAGTAACTGCTCTCTGACGATGTGCAAAGTGAGCACAGTTGACAATTTGGATAAATTAGCCACTGTACAGTACAGAAAATAAGAGAATAGATATGAGAACTGTGTGAATAGGAGAGTGAAGAGATGCTTGAGCAAAAGCCAGAGTGCTCTAAGTTCTCTTTTAAAAAAGAAATACTAGGAATCAAAAAAACCCCAAACAAAAACAAAACACACACACACAAACCAACAAACCCAAACCAACCAAACAACAAAAAAACCCACAAAGAAAACAAAGAAGTGTGCAATAGAAAATAGTTTTGACACATTTCACATAGGTAAATATTGTTAGCATACAACATGGTACATCACAGCACAAAGACCTCCTTAGCTTTTATGAGCAAGTTCAGATAACACTCTTCTAAGTAGGTAAGTAAAAAGCCATGGCCATTTTGTGTTCTCAGTCATTCTGGCACCTTCTTTTCAGTACACACCATATATTTAAAGATTCTCTTCAGGCTAAGTAACTACTGTTTAACAGCAAATTTTCTTGTTTCTAACCCTTAAGAAGAGCTCTTAGCAATAGTCTTTTGACTCCAAAAGCATTGCCAGAAAGGAAGGACATTTTCCATTTTAATTAAAAGTTCAAGGCAGAAACACTGAAGGGTGTGAGGAGGGTATCTGGCATTCAGCAGAAGTGTGCACGTCAAAAAAAAAAATATTCCTCAGTAATTCCACAAGTTATTTAAATTTTGGTCACAGCTTACGAGCAATTAAGAAGGAATCAACAAATTAACAATATTTCAAAAGAATTAATGCTGCCTGATGGAAAAATTTCAGTGACAGAACTTCTCATCCTCATAAGCAGCAGGCTTAAAAGAGCTGAAGTACGTGTCTCACTGCAGCTTTGACAAGCCCCAACTGAATTTTTCAATAAACCCATTTACTGAAAATAAACTAAAAAGTACAAACATTTAAAATAATTCTCTTTTATCACGTTCCCATAAAACAAGAAAAAGGGAAGGAAGCCTTGTTCCATGTCTCTCCTGGGGTGTGGGGGAAGAGGTATTTTAAGTCCTTTTATGGGATTTTCTTATTTGTTTCAGTGTTCTGATTCTTCTTAAACTGATCTGAACTAATGGCTTACAAATACATAAAGTGTCTTCTTCCTTCTCTTAAGCTTAAGAGGAAACTCTGAGAGAAAGTTAGAGGTGTTCCTAGCCAGCAGAAATGGGACTTCTCTGCTAAGCCTCAAATCTTCTAAACTTTAAAAAGTCCTTAAGTCCTCACCAGTTTTATAAACTTAATGCTTCTAAGTGTCATCCCACAGGTTGGCTTTCACAACCAATTTTAGATAGTTTGCAAAAATTCCTTCTAGACTACATGTGAAATGAATCTGCTGAAAAACAAGTTCTGTTGGGAGCAATTTGTGGACTGCTCCCTGCCAAAATCCAGTGCTATTCACAAAGAATAATACTAAGAGTGATAGCCCTGAGGCTGAGCAGAATTAAAAGTAAACACCTGTGCCTTCAGCCATCAGAGGAGTGGCACAGCTCACAGGTGACTGATCTGAAGAAGGGTAAGAACTGTACAATACAACACTAAGCCCCAAATACACAGTAAGAAAAAAAGAAAAAAAACCAGAAGGGGGTAAATTCCTTGGAACAGACTACAGGGAAGGAGTAGGTAGCACTTTGTATTTCTACCAATTACTTGTCCTAACTCAACATGAAGAAGGGATATTGTCCCCAGGTGAAGTCACAGGGTTATAGAATAATAGAATGGTGGGGGTAGGAAGGGACCTTGAAAGATCATCGAGTCCAACCCCCCTGCCAGAGCAGGAACACCCAGGAACAGATCCAGTTAGGTCTAGAAAGTCTCCAGAGAAGGAGACTCCACAGCCTCCTCAGGCAGCCTGTGCCAGGCTCCGTCACCCTCACAGTCAAGAAATTTTTTTTCACATTGAGGTGGAACTTCTTGTGTTGATCTTGCTACCATTGCCTCTTTTTCTATCACAAGGCACCTTCTGAGACTGAGACAGAGCCTGTCCCCTTCTATTTGACACCCACCCTGCAGAGATTTGTAAACATTCCTAACATCCCCTCTCAGGCTTCTCTTCTCCAGGGTAAACAGACCCAGGGCTCTCAGCCTTTTCTTACAAGAGAGATGTTCCAGTCCCTTCAGCATCTTCATAGCTCTCCTTTGGACTCTCTCTAGTATTTCCCTGTCCCTCTTGAACTGGAGAGACAAGAACTGAACACAACACTCCAGATGTAGTCTCATTAAGTGCAAAGCAGAGGGGGAGGAGAACCTCCCTGGACCTGCTGGCCACACTCTTTAAGCAGCCCAGGAGACCCATTGCTGTCCCATGGAGAACATATTGTCCACCAGGACTTCAAAGACCCTCTCCATGGAGCTCTTTTCCAGCGGGTCTACCCCTCACTTTTACTGGCCCATGGTGGTGTTGCTCCCCAGGTGTAGGACTCTGCACTTACCCTTGTTGGTTTTCATGAGGTTCCCCTTTGCCCAGCTCTCCAGCCTGTCCAGGTCTCACTGGATGGCAGCACAGCCTGCTGGTGCATCAGCCACTCCTCCCAGTTCAGTATCATCAGCAAACTTTCTGAGGGTCCTACTTGATATCAAACTGTTTCTCACACAAACTGACAGGTTTCCGTTTCCTAATGCGACACCCAGCATTAAACTGACAGACTAGGGGAGAATTATCCAGCTGTTCCCAACTGGGAGAGACTATTGGGTGTTTTTATATCCCCTCTTGCAGGGGAGATATTTTTTATAGGAGTGCCTGGTAATTTCTATTTGACAAATGCTCTGCTAGTGTCAAGGGCTGGCAACGTTCATCATCCGTCCTCTTCCCGTAGCATGTCACAGATGTGACTTCTGACTTTTGCTGGTTTTGTTAGAGAACTGAGAACTGTTTTACATCCTGATCAGTACAAGTAAGGAGTCCACACAGTATCTGTACAGCATCCAGTTCTCCCCGTTAGGAACCCCAATAACCCTTCAGCTCCAAGCTTTGCCCTAAGCTCCTAGTGAGGAACTCCTCTTCCCCCTATGTTTGTATCTGGCAGAGGAAAATGTTCAAAGGATACAGTTTCCTATGATGCATGGAAATGTTGTGAGCTATTTTCTAATCAGGAGGATATAGGAAATAAAAAAATAGACATTTTAATGTAAAAAATCCCAACCCAAAACAACAAAAAAGCCTGAACACACACACACACACACACACACACACACAAAATCAACCCCCCAAACTTTGCACATCTCCACCATCTTCTGACATGCATTGATTTAGATGCAAGAAGAAACATGGTGACTAGGGATGAGGAAAAGGCTGAGGTGCTTAATGCTGCCTTTGCCTCAGTCTTCAGTAATAGGATCAGTTGTATTCTGGGAATCCAGCACCCTGAGCTAGAAGACAGGGACCGGGAGCAGAATGATCCCCCTGCAACACAGGAAGAGATGGCTGGTGACCTGCTGCACCACTTAGATGTACACAAATCTATGGGACTGGATAGAATCCCCCCAAGAATTCTGAGAGAGCTAGTGGAGGTGCTCCCCAAGCCACTTTCCATCATTTTTCAGCAGTTGTGGCTGACCAGGGAGGTCAACTGTTTGGAAGTTACCCAATCTACAAGAAGGGTCAGAAAGATGATCCAGGAAACTACAGGCCTGTTAGTTTGACTTCGGTGCTGGGGAAGCTGATGCAGCAGATCATCCTGAGTGCCATCACGTAGTACATGCGGGACAACCACATGATCAGACCCAGTCAGCCCATGGGTTTATAAAAGCCACATCCTGCTTGACTAACCTGATCTCCTTCTACAACATGGTCATCCACTTAGTGGATGAGAGAAAGGCTGTGGAAGTGTCTACCTGGACTTTAGTAAAGCCTTTGACACCATCTCCCACGGCATTCTCCTGGAGAAACTGGCAGTTCATGGCCTGGCTAGGCGTACGTTGTGCTGGGTGAAAAACCGGCTGGACAACCAGGCCCAAACAGTGGTGGAATGGATTTAAATCCAGTTGGTGACCCATCACAAGTGGTGTTCTCTAGGACTCAGTACTGAGGCCAGTTCTGTTTAACATCCTTATCCTGTAATCTGGACAAGGGGATCAAGTATCTTGAGGGCAGGGAGATGCTGCAGAGGGGTCTGGTCAGGCTGAAGCAATGGGCCAAGGCCAATGGGATGAGGTTCAACAAGGCCAAGTGCCTGGACCTGCACTCGGGTCACAACAACCCCAGGCAGCACTCCAGGCTTGGGGAGAAGTGGCTGGAAAGCTGCTCAGCAGAGAAGGACCTGGGGGTGTTAGTGACAGCTGGCTGCACAGGAGCCAGCAGTGTGTCCAGGTGGCCAAGAAGGCCAATGGCATCCTGGCCTCAATCAGTAACACTGTGGCCAGCAGGACCAAGGAAGTGATTTTACACCTGTACTTGACACTGGCGAGGCTGCATCTCAAGTACTGTGTTCAGTTCTGGGGCCCTCACTCCCAGAAGGACATTGAGGGGCTGGAGCATGTCCAAAGAGGGCAATGGAGCTGGGGAAGGGGCTGGAGCACAAGTGGGGTGAGGAGCAGCTGAGGGACTTGGGGCTGTTTAGCCTGTAGAAGAGAAGCCTCAGGGGAGACCTTATCACTCTGTAAATACCTGAAAGGAGGTTGTAGAGAGGTGGGGGCTGGCCTGTTCAACCAACTAACAAATGATAAGACAAGAGGAAACGGCCTCAAGTTGCGCCAAGGGCAGTTTAGATGGAATATTGGGAAGAATTTCTTTACTGAACGGGTTATTTGGCATTGGAATGGCTCATCCAGGGCAGTGGTGAAGTCCCCATGCCTGGAGGTATTTAAGAGTTGAGCAGATGTAGTGCTGAGGGATATGGTTTAGTTGAGGACTTCTGAGTGTTGGATTAATGATTGGGCTCTATGATCTTAAAGGTTGTTTCCAATTTAGGCAATTCTGTGATTCTGAACAGAAGTACGATAGGATAGAAAACCAGACGTGGTACAATAGCAATGGGATTCTACTAATTTCTTATTTTTGATTCGGGTCTAATGACAGGATGCGATCAGTGTGATCAAGAAGATAAAGTTGCCACAGATTACGTCATGAAAAGCACAGTTCCTAAACAGAATGAAAGAGAAAAGAACAGGACATTGCCACTGACAGGAATAAAGATCTATAAACAGGAAAAAAGAAGGGGGGGAATGAAGAGTTTTCAAGCATGGCAGAGTAAGCAAACATGAAAAATACTTAAAAAGGATACCAGCCATTCCAAGGACCTCCTCCAGACAAAAGCAAACACAGTTAAGGAAACTATCTGCACTGTCTACCTTCTTGTCCTCAAAGTCTCAAGACTGGATCACCTTACACAGGTCTCCTGTACAACCAGTGGAGAGACACAGCTCCTCTAGATCAGCAATGATTTTAAGGGCACCTAATTTTTTTTTTTTCCCTCCCTAACATTTAACAGGGAGTTTAGAGCAGAAAGAAAATTGTGTTATATGCCCTGCTCTTCTTATTATGCTAGTCCCTGTCATTATCCCCTCTCCCACCCCAAAGATCAAACCAGTTGACTAGTCAGATAGCCTCATAGAGCTAGATGCTTAGATAGTGGGCAACGGGAATATACCCAGCTTGTTAAGTGTCAAATCTGCTGGAAAAGCAGAGTAGCTTCAAACAATACAAAATATGAAGCAGGCTACAGAATTCTGATTTTAAATCTCTCAAACCTAATTCATGGAAGAAAACAAAAGACTTCAACTCAGCTGCTGTGCTAGTTAAGCCAGCATCCTTTTAAATAATTCCCTAGTTGAAAACTAATGACATTTCTATTCAGTAATGGACTTCAGGTGGGATTCACCTTCCAAATTTAGACATCCATCTGAGGGTGAGATGAATCACACAGTGAAGTGCTTACTTCTCTCCACTGACTAAAAGGGAGCCTACAGAACTAGCTCACATATAGGCAGCCAAACCTGGCTTTCATCAACCTGTCTCCCCATAGCTAATGCTTGAGTTTACATTGCACAGTGTGCCCAATGGTCATCTTCTAGCACTGAATCAAAAAAATTAGGCTAGAAATGGTTTCTTTCAACAAGGCGAGAAGCAGCACTGCCCTAAATAAGCAGGTATGTAAACATTAGCAGTTGCTGTTCTCCACCTGCACGACCATTAAAACCAAAATAAACCCTCCACACATCTGTCATCTTTATTAACACCGGTTGAATATGAAAGAAATATTTTTAAATAATGCAACCAGAATATATATAAAATAATGCTATCCAGAAGCCTGTATCATAATAAAATGATGCATAACTAGCTGAAAATATATTACTAAGTCTGCAAATTGCCTATACTCAGGCTAAACTTTAAGAATATTTCCACAGAAAGCAAAGACTTAGGATTCAAAAGTCGGTGACACAATAGAGTATAATACAAAGTCAAAATAATCTATTAAGATAGAACCAAATCGTAAAAATAGAGATTTGTGCAGCTGCCACCTTAACAAAGGGACCAGGGCAGCTGTATTAATAGCAGCCTCTTGTTCAAATAGCGTGCAATCTTCTCAAATGCAGTATTTCTGTCCAGCACAATGTTCTCTGAATATTGCTTCTCCGTTTACAAGCAGGGAGGTCCTTTGATTTTTTCGATAGTCTGAACAGACACAAGTACATTTTTATCAATAAGCTGGTCACATCCAACAGAGATACGGGGGCTTAGTATGGCTGGGGGAGGGAAGGGCAAACCAAAAATCTCTGCAAAGGAGTCTGAAGGGAGAGCAGAAATGTGTCTGTCTGTACCTACAGACAGCCCAGACCGTGCATTTGTTTGATCAATACTCACTCAAAAATGCCTCTTCCTTAAAATACTGCTTTTCCTAAAGGGCTTCTATTGTGAGAAGAGCTCCTGAGAGAAATTTGATTGGAAGTGCATCCATTATATGACTGAAAAGAAACTATGCAGCAATAAGAAGACAAAAACATGGGAAATTAAGACATGAACCAACATGTCCCTGCAGTCCCAACTCTGCTCTGAACATGACCCCTGCTTCATAGAGATTTGATAATTTGGTGGCACATACAAGGTCACACAAAGCATATGTAGCCAGTGGCCTTAAAGCACCCCCTAAACAGCTTATGCCCTATTTGGGGCCAAATTGAGAGTGTTAGTGGTAGAAAGGATTCTGGAAAACAAGTAAGAGAAGTTTAAAGAAGGAAAAAAAAAAGGGGGGGGGGGGGCCAGGCTTTACAACAAAGGAATGACTGTACTAAGCAAGAACCAGAGGTCCATGCCCATTCAAATACTCTCTAACAGCAGCCAATAAGATACCAAGCGAAGCGTGTAAGAACACAATAAATATACTCCCTGAGTCCCCAGCAGTTTGCAGAAGCAGGATTTCCGGAACAAGAATAGGTCTTTGCATTTGATGATTCTTCTTCCATGAAACAACAGTTTCCCTCTTCACTGAGGTAATGTTTAGCCTCCTTAAATTCCAGAGGCAAGAAATTCTATAGCTTAATTACACAGTTCTGTTAAGAACCACCTCCTTTTGTCTGTTTCCAATTCATCAGCTGCTAGTTTCAATAGATACCTCTGAGCGTGTGTGCACTAAAAAAAGACAGCGAATAAACACTCCCTATTTATGTCCTGCTGGATTCCATCTTGCCACTTTTTGGTTGTCATTTCTACCCTAATGCTGCTCCTCTTACAGAAATTGTTTCATATTTGATCTTCCTGAAAACTTAACTACAGTCCTTTTAAGAAAATTACAAGCTTGGGGTGAGTAGTGTAGAACTAGATAAAATGATTCAACTTGAAAGTTTTTTTAATAGTATAATTAATATTCTCCCTTTCCTTTCTAATCATTTCTAGTCAGCTTTGAGCTCATCTTTTGAGATGCAAAGGTAAACTGGCTCCTCTCCACATTCAAATACACCCCATGAAGCTATTTATGGGAAATTTTATCTGCCATTTTAACATCCATCGCTGAGCACTGTCAAGTCCTTGTGCAATGCTAGGGTCTGCCTCTGCATCTACTACCCACCAGTAAAGTCTGTGAGCTCATTTCTCTTCTGTATCCTTTATGAACTTGAACAATCTCCATAATCCCGGGGAATTGTTACCTAGGTCTCCTCTTTACTCTATTTACTCCAATTCTCCATTTCTTATACTTCAATCATTGATTTCACTACATAGAGTCCTTTTCCTCTATCCTAAGGCTGCGTAGTTCCTTCTTGAAAATTCTTTGGTAGGTGCCCTTGTAAAATGCCTTTTGGCAATACAAGTAAGCTATTTTTGTCAGATCTTACTTATTCATGTGTTTGCCTTCAAAAGCCTCCAGTGAGTTTGCAAAACATGAGATCCCTTCATAGCAGGGTCTTAAATCTTCCTCAATATACCATGTTCATCCATACTGTCTTCATGATTATTTAGATTGATATACTTAGGACAGTTGGCAGGTTTAGTAACCCACAGTTCCCAAGATGTCACCTGAAGCCTCTTTTTTTCTTTCTTTCTTTCTTTTTTTTTAAATAAATAAATAAATGAAGTCAGTCACGTGCAGATAAAGACAGTGCAGATCATACATAAATAAATGTATATCTTAACTAGATGTCATATTTGTTTCTTTCTGCCAACAGTACAATGATCCTTGCCCACTTGCTGTTTGCAAAGCTGTACTTAAAACTGCATAAGCAAGCTTCTCTAAAGAGATGCGTGCTGGTTTTTTTTCCCCTTAGAAAGTTTAAGCAGTATCTTTGGGAACATCAGTACACAATAAAGATTTATTGTGCCAGTAATACTACAAATATTTAGCTGTATCAAAGGAATAGAGTTTGTAAATGATCGCTCATTAGTATTAGCTATTCAACTATTTAACAGCTGCATTAATTAGCAGAAAACACAAATGAGCTTGTAAAAAGTTTTGTTTTAAATGAGATACTGTTCAAAGGAAGGTATAAGCGATAGAGAGCAGCCCTGCAGAAAACGACTTGGGGGTGCTGGTAGATGAGAAGCTGGACATGAGCAGCCAGGGTGTGCTTGTAGCCCAGAAGGCCAATCGCATCCTGGGCTGCAGCAAAAGAAGTGTGGCCAGCAGACGGAGAGAGGGGATTCTGCTGCTCTACTCTGCTCTGGTCAGACCTCACCTGGAATACTGCGTCCAGCTCTGCAGCCCTCAGCACAGGAAGGACATGGACCTGATGGAGCGAGGCCAGAGGAGGACCACAAAGATGGTCAGGGGGCTGGAGCATCTCTCCTATGAGGACAGGCTGAGGGAGCTGGGATTGTTCAGTCTGGAGAAGAGAAGGCTCAGGAAAGACCTAACAGCCACCTTCCAGTACCTGAAGGGAGCTTATAAAAAGGCTGCAAAGGGCCTGGTTACAAAGGCCTGGAGTGAAAGGAAGAGGGGCAATGGTTTAAAATTAGAAAGGAGTGGATTTAGATTAGAAATAAGGAGGAAGTTCTTTACCATGAGAGTGGTGCAGCACTGGAAGAGGCTGCCCAGGGAGGTGGTTGTGGCCCCATCCCTGAAGACACTCAGGGTGGGGCTTGACAGAGCTCTGAGCAACCTGCTCTAGTTGGAGATGTCCCTGCTCTCAGCAGGGGGGTTGGACCAGATGACCTCCAGAGGTGCCTTCCAACTCAGACATTTCTGTGACTTTTAATCTTGCTGGAAGACTGGAATTGAGAACTTCTGCAGAAATTGCAACCAACAACCAGCCAGTTAACCAACCAGTTGGTTAATTTCAAGTCCAAGTTCACCCAATTTTCCTTCAGCGTAGCATTTGCATTTCATCTTATTTTCTATTCATAAGTCCAAAGACAGAGTCAAAAATTAATTTGTTCCATCTTATTAAACCAATGAGGTGCCTTTCCATGGTGCAAGCTCAAATGGTAGGTTTTATTGTGACCATATTTCTACTGGCAATCTGTTAAACATAATAGTGTGTTTAAATCCATATGCAACAGTTTCTGCTCCTTTTTCACCTCTACTTTGTATCAATCTAACAGAAATTTGGAGTTCTAACACCAACAGAACAACAGCATAGATTAATCAAATTCAGTATTTTTAATCAAACATAGGGAGAAAAATGAAGATCTTATTGCCACTGGTAAGAGACCACCGGAGCAAGTGCAGCATTCACATTCTATGTTGTTACAGCATTAAGAAGAAAAAAAAATACATTATCACAGATGTTGATAAACCACCTTTCTAAATACAAGATTAAAACATTTCTTTCACTTAAAAGCCTCTTGTGCTGCTCAGTCTTCCAGGCAGCAAAGAAGTTAACCCCTCACCATTGCTGCTGCTGTGAGGGTGGGGAGAAGACACAACAGACACTAAAGCCAGACACAGCCTCGGTATTAATAGCAGAAAGCAAAGAAACCCAAGAGAACAATGCAGTTGCAGAGCTGTTTCCTCTCTCTTCTAGCACCCTTCAATAAAAAAAAGACAACACATTTTTTTGTTATGTTTAAATGGAATTTTCTGTATTACAATTTGTGCACAGTGCCTCTTGTCCTGTCACTGAGCACTGCCCAGAGCAGCCTGGCTCTGTCCTTTCTACTCCACCTGGTCTGGGTTTGGCTAGAATAGAGTTAATTTTCACCAGGAGATTGGAGAGGCCACAGCCAGGACAGACAACTGAACTACATTCCCTATCATATTCCCCTGTTCTATACTATACTGACATCGTGACTGCTATATAAGGGTGGAGGGCAGGCCGGGCAGGGCCCATAGAGCTCTGGCTGTCAGTTGGTGTGCTTTGTATCACTTGCTTTATATATTGTTTCATTACTATTATTGTTACTACTGTTGTTTCTTCTCCTCTTGCGTTGTTCTGTTAAATCTTCCTTTCTTCATCCCATTTTTTTTTCCTTTTTCTCCCTAATCTCCTTCTCCTTCGAGAGGAGAGGGTTGGTAAGCAAGTGGCCAGGTGGTGCTCAGCTCCCAGCTGGCTCTAAACCAGGACACCACCTCCCCAGGTATTTATAAACATAAAATCCCCCTTCTCTTCTCCAGGCTGAGCAGGCCCCCCCCTCCCCCCATGCTTTCCTCATAGGAGAAATGTTCCAGGCCTTTAATCATCTTAGTGGCCCTTTCTTGGACTCTTTCCACTATGTCCACACCTCACTTGTACTGGAGAGCCCAGAAGTGGACACAGCACTCCATGCATTGTCTTATCAGTGCTAAGTAGAGCAGAAGAATCACCTCCTTGACCTGCTGGGAATTCTTTTCCTTAATGCATGCAGGACACCACTGGCCTTCTTTGCTGCAAGGGCACACTGCTGGTTCACACACATCTTTTCCTCCACGACCTCCCCCAGCCCTCTTCTGCTAAGATGCTTTCCAGTCAGGCAACCCCCAGCATGTACTGGGCAGGGCTTGGCATTTCCCCTTATTGAACTTCATAGGGTTCCTGTCAGCCAACTCCTCCAGTCTGTTGAGGTCCCTCTGGAGAGCAGCACAATCCTCTGGTCTATAAACTGCTCCTCAGTTTTGTATACTCTGCAAACTTGCCGAGGTTGCACCTCTGTGCAGCCACCTAGGTCAATAACAAAGGTGTCCAACAGGACCGGTCCTGTTCCTGGAAACATTCAAGGTCAGGCTGGACAGGGCTCCGAGTAACCTTATCAAGTTAAACATGTCCCTAATCACTGCAGGGGGGGGGTGGACTAGATGACCTTCAGTGGCCCCTTCCAACCCAAAGCACTCCTGTGATGGAGCCCTGGAGCACATCACTAGCGACTGACCTCCAGCTGGACTCTGTGCCAGTTTTGAGCCCAGCAGTTCAGCCCATTTACAGTTGCTCTCTCTGTTCACTCAACTGGTGTGTACATCATCAGTTTCTCTGAGGATGCTACAGGAGACAGTGCTGAAAGCGTTACTGAAGTCAAGATACACAACAGCCACCACTCTGCTCTCATCCACTTGGCCAGTTGTGATTTTCCCCCCATAAATCCATGCTATGCTGACAGCTCCCAACAACTTCTAATCATTTCATAACTGGAAGTTATTCTAGCTCCCATTCTTCATCTTTTCCAATCTTAAGTATTTTTTCTGATGTATATAATACACTTACTCATTAATAATTGCACATCTACTAATTGGTATGTCCTCTAAGCAACTAAAAGTCTCACAGCACTGCTTAACAGACTACTTATTCCAGCCAGGCGCTGCAATAACAATGCTGCTTTTTTTTCCTGCACAAATGTATCTAAACTAGTAGCAATGTTGCTGCAGCTGTAATAGCCTAATGATCTCAGAGAAGCAATGAAAACACCCTCCTACCCCACCCCCACAGCATCCTCACTACTTACTGTTGGGAAAATACAAGTTTCCCAGGCGTATCATCCAACCATCATGCCTGTAAGATTTTTTTGTTTTGTTTCTCTCCTTTAAACTGATAATTTTGTTAATAGCATCCTCTCTACACATCTAGTGTAATTCCCATATTTTGTGTGGCTCTTGACAGAACTAGCTCCTTTTCTCAGATTTCCTGGCTTCCCTGAAAGAGAGGCATTGGGAATTTCACTGAGCATCTTCTCCACGTGCTTTTTCCTCAACTTTTTTAATCTTTTCTCCTCCTTTTAGAAGTGTACTGAAGACATATCAGACCTCAAACTGTGCTAAGGAAAGGCCAGTGCCTTTACTTACCAGGGAAGAAAGAATGCACACCACCAAACCCCCTGCATTCGGGTGATGGTGTACCTAGAAGGTAACCATTCTTTCAATCTCTGCTAAAACTAAAAATGCATCCAAAAAATGTGACCAGCAAACAAACTGCAGTTTTCTGAAATTATATCCAGTTCTAAACATTTTCAGGTAGCAGCTAACCCAGCAGCTGGTTTGGCTAACCGCTGGCGCATCTCTGTAAGCTGTTCCGTAATGGCAGGCTACAGTTGTGGTTTTACAGTGTATTATACATCCAAATAAGTGTTTCAAACACACACTGTGGCATTAAACTGACTGGAAGAGCAGATTACAACATGAATCTTGTATTCTTTCACCAATTTAGTAATGTACTGCCAAAAAAAGGAGCCCATTTTAAAAGCCATGTTGTACATTTGGCCAGGACACGTCTGCTGTAGTTCCGACAGACCAAGGATGATCATCTGACAACAGCTTCTGGGGTACTAATGCTCTCTACAGCCAAGTGGCTGACTAAAATATTTTAAACAAATCTGGACATACTCCCAATCAGATTATAACAATTTCCAGGCAACTGAAGCCCTGGGCCAACATTAGTTGACAGCACCCATTTAAAAACTCTTTCACACTTGTGCAAAGTTAAATCAACTTGGCACTCTCTCTGGTAGGCAATTGTCTCCTTAAAGTATGACCACTATTCATCCAAGTGAATTGCTGCATTAAGGGGACAGTTGGCTGGCATCGGGAGGACTGGACTGATTGACAATGTGCCTCAGTCACAAAGAAGTTGCAGCAAGAGTTTCAAAAAACCAAAAAGCAGTTAAGACCGTGAATAGATGAAGCTAGCTGAAGACAACAAAAGTACAGGATATTTCTGGGAAGACACTGGTGGTTCAATAATCTTTCTAATTCTGACTAATCTTAAAACAGTTCTTGTGTCTTGTTTTGTAAATTTAGCACCTCAAATATTTCAGAGAACTTTGGTTTACTACTTAACCCCTTAACACCAGCTAGATACACCAGCTAAATACTACAGCAGCAGTTATCTGTGGAGGGTTTTTTCAGAGCCATGAATGCTAAACAGCTAAGAGCTCTGTGGATCTACATTCTTCCCAGGGAGGGGATTTTATTTCACATGTGAAATGTTAATAAAGAAACTTGGGAGCAGCATTTAAAGACTCATTCTCAAATTATTCTAAAGAGATTACAATGTTCCAGCCCCCCTTCCCTTATTGAAACTTCAAATAGGAAGTACACGAGAACCATGCAGTGCTTAGGTCAAAATAATCACATAGACTGTTGAATTAATTCATTATCTAAACAGATACCAGAAACACTGAAAAAAACCCCCGCTTGATAGACAAGACTGACAAACAATACACTTTACAAGAGGCATAGAAGAGTATTACATAAGTAATCCCATATTTGAATTCATTTTTCAAATATTATTTCTTCATCATTTGTGTACACAATACAGACATGGTTATGCAAAGCATAAAAAAAAATTAAAAATGCCAGAGGCACTACTGTCTGCTCTGGAAGTCAGTGGGTTTACTCTGTATACTGGGGATAACTCCAGCAAACACACGGGATAACATTCAGCACAATTTTTGCTGTAAACGACTTACCCTCTTCCCATCTCAATGAGACTATAGAATGCCACTAAGGGCACCAGCCCGATGATGAAAATACAAAGCCCCCCGAACCCTACGCCACTTGTCACATAAAACCTATTAAATTTAAACACTACATGGATTCCTTTCAGCAACTTAAGGACAAACGATTTAAACATTTACTAATAGTTCATAAAGTGTTTTAGCTATGATAATTCTTAGGCCATACAGCCAAAAGAATTCATAAACAGATTCTTGCTTCAGTAAAATACTTGTATTAAAAATAAGTTGACATCTTACTTGCTGCTCAATGCAGTGAACTAGTGTAACTGCACTGCCTAATTGGAAAATGTCTTTAATTCGACTGCTAAATTAACCTAGCTGTTTGAGCTAGCAGATCCGATTCATTGTCTGTCAAGGCAGGCAACACTTCCTTGTCTTCATTTTATACTCTAATTAAGTCTACTTCAATGGAGTTGCCTCCACTTATCCCAGAGGACAATTTGGTCCTTTTGTGTAAAGCTAATCCAGCTCTCCCTGAAGTCAAGGGGAATTCTTCAGTGTGAAAAAGGATCAAGTCCTAGAACAGTGACGCTAAAATATCTGTAAATAAAAATAGGCTCAGATTTTCCACTTCTTCATTAGCTAAAAGAAACCCCAACAAAACAGCAAACCAATCCACAACTGATTTGATGAAATTAACAATTATAAAAAAAAAAAAAAAAAAAAAAAAAAAGGCTAATTCCCATTTCTCTCTGAAAAGTTGTTTTACATGGCAGTGTTTTTAAAAAGAGAATATAATCCCATTCAATTATTCTGACTGTAAAACTGTACTACCTAATGCATCTGTCTCGCATTTTCAGTTTCGGAAGAACTAAGGAGGGAAAACGTAACAATCCCCCAAGATAAGGAAATAATTTAACAGAAGCAATAGTTTAATGGCATGATTTCCAAGCTGTAGAAATTATGCAGCAACACCACAAACCTTTCAATTCTCCGCCAGTGCTGTCAGGGTTTCCTCAAGAACATCTTACACTGGGATCAGTCCACTGGCTCAAAAGTTTTGGCAGGTTACTCTGTCAGATTGAATATGATTTGCTTCCAGCACGTAAATTACCTGGTTACCTGGCTATACTATACTCCATATAATGCAGTAAACTATGTTAACTTCTAAGTATTTGTACAACAGCAAAACAAAAATACAACAGACCTGCACAGCCAAATCAAGTCTTACGCTGACTGATCACATGCCATGTTATAATGGGAAGTTACCCTTCTGATGGCTTTCTCTTTAATTATTTTTTTTTTAAATATTTAAAATCAAGAAAGAAATATATTTTTTTTAAACTGCAACATTATTTTCTATTAAGACCCAAGTTTACAGTTAGGATAACCTACTCTAAATTGAAAAATTATTCATACTATGTTGTTAGCCACCAAAACTTTAAATAAATTTAGAACACCAAACCGGGAGAGCTCATTCATAACCACCTCGAGTAAGAACTGCAACACCTGAATATCTGAAGTAACATAAGCTGTTACAAGTGTAACCACCTAATTAATACTATTTAGATATTAGTTCACTAGAATCTGAGAAATAGTTAGGGAAGATAAGGTTAAAAGACAGAGGAGAGATTTTTTTGTTCATATTTTTCAAAGAAAACAAAAACTTGCCGTATGAGATCTATTCATTCTAACACCCTAGAGGTTTTGGTGACCAAAACTGAGTAACAAATTAAAGATAGCCAACTCTTTTCTAAGTAGTTTTACAATTTTGTGGAAGATTCTTTTGGTTTGGGTTGTTTTTTTCAGTTCTGTGGTTTTTCAAATAAGTGAGCAAAATGCAGGTACAAAATTATCAGTTTCAGAAGACAACAAAAACTAAATGCAGAGTTGTATAAGGCTTTAGAGGCTAAGATCAGTTTTAAAACAGAATGTGTTTTGCATTTAGAATTACTGCCTTCTATAACCTTATCTAAAAGACAACGTATTCTTAACTTGTACCTTAAAATGTAACACTGGTTATACAAATTTAAAAAAGAATTTCCATTCAAATGCCACTGAACACAAATTAGGAAGAAAAAGTACTTTGCACATAAATTGAGCTTTCATTGCTTAAATAATTAGAGAGAACGAGCTTAAAAGAATTATTGAGACATTTTATTCATGCATTAAATACATATGCAGAAAATCCATGCCCCTGGCAAAAAGCTAACAAGATTAGTGTAAATCTAATACATAGTTAGTCAATGTATTTTAGTGACCAGTACGACTCAACCACTTTCACTGGGAAAAGAGTGAAGAAGCACAAGTACGAAACTAAGTGAAAATAATTATTTAAAATAACCATATAAAATCAAAGTGTCACGCTTGTTAATTTCAGTCACTTTGTATTAACTTGGCTATGGTTTCACCACATATGCACCAAATTTAAATAACATTCTAAAGGTATGTCAGACCTAAGCTAAAGGTGGGAGGAGGGGGGGAAGGTGTAACAGAAAAGCCCTAATTTGCAAATTAATTCCAGAATATTTAAATGCTTTGTATGAACTACTTTGTATGATCAATTGAACTGTTTGCAGGGAAAAATTTTTCATCTGTCAACTATCACTTCTGATTTTACATCCAGCATGATATCCTGAATCAATCAGTTCTACAGGCTTCTAGATCATACAAGCTAAGACATCTTTCCTAAAATGAAAAAGATTGGTATCTTTAGCAAATTACATAATATGCAATTCTTCAATGAGATATTTTGAAAGCCTATCACTTCAAATGACCTCAACCACTATGACTTATGAATTGTGTTTTAAGTGTGTAAGTGTACTTACAATAGAACTGTACTTGAAAGTAAAAAAAAAAAAAATTTCATAATTATGAAAAAAAAATTATTACTACTGCATCTTAGCCTCTAAAGCCTTATACAAGTCAGCATTTAATTTTTGTTGTCTTCTGAAGTTGAGAATTTTGTACCTGCATTTTGATCGCTTATTTGAAAACCACAGAACTAAAAAAACAACCCAAACCAAAAAACTCCTCCCCAAAATTGTAACCCCCCCATTCTCTACAAAACATGTCAATACAATATTTACTTTTCATGCTTGAAAAACTGTGGCTGCTGAAAAAAGGAATTTTACTCAGGAAAATATCCCCAACTGACTAGTATTACCAGCTCAGGAATCCTGATTTTCCTTTCTCTTTCCTTCACAGGCAATTGTTTTCAAAAGGAATAGTACTGTGCTCCACTGCTACTTCCACTGTTACTTAACTTTACAATGAGAACAGAATTAAACATGAGTGCTCACTGTGAAACAAGTATACTCTTTCTCTCTCCAATGCATGCTTTTCAGTTAGCTACAGATGAGCTGATCTGGCCAATAATCCTTTAAACAAATATTTAACATGGGTATCAGTTCAACAACCCCCCCTCTCTCTTTGCTTTCAGGACTTTGTCATTCCATTAATGCATCTTCTACCTGAAACTTGGGGAGGTGGAGAAACCCAAAAAACAAAACCAGAGAAGGTACTTTGGCAAAAATCCCAAATACCACCTGCCTTCGAGACCAGAAAGCACACTTAGATGTCAAGATATTACTCCTGGAATAAAACTTGAATACCTTTTCTTTAAAGCAGACAGAGTCACAACTGCCATCTGTTGCTGAAAGAACCCATTCTGAAATCTTCCCTTTAACTAAACTTCCAAAAACTTTTACCTGAGACATTCAGAATTTTTCCCAAGAGAAAATAAATAAAAATATAGATATTTGCCTAGATGGACTTCTGGCCTGATTCAAGGACAGCTGTTCTTTCAGTAGGCTTTACTTAATGAACATGTACATCAAAGAGAAGAAGCACTGTTAACATTTAGGGGAAAAAAAACCTAAAAACAAAACCAAAACCAAAAAAACCCCACACAGGTCTTCCATCTCTATGCAGCACAGGACAGTGTTCTCACAAGAGTGATACACAATGCAGCTGGGCTAGTCATCACACAAAGCAAAGAATGGTCTTCACCCTATGGGTCTTACCTTGCACAAATTTGCATTATGAAAAAAAAAAAAAAAAAATCAAAAAAAGCGCCCTGTTTTCAGGTTCAGTTGTCACAATGTACTGCAAGATTTTCTGTTAAATCACCTACAAGTGAATAAGATGCACAATTACATATGTTTGCAGCTTCATCATAGCACCAACGTAACTTCACATCTCTAAGGAAATGCAGAGTACTTCAACTGAACTACTACAATCGGAGCTAGTCACAAATATTAAATACTATGGATCAACAAAACTACCACAAGCAGTAAAATATTCTGCTGGTACATTCTGTTTTCAGCTCGAGAAGTTGAGGGAAAGGGGACGCAACAAACTCACTTTATCACCATAAGCTTTTCTCCCCTTTCACCTCACCATTGCTTGGCCCTCACCTGAGTATAAATGTCACATCTTTAATAAATTTTTAAAACGTAGAATTTGCTGTTAGATTTGGTGCAGATTTTTAGACATCAAGATGTTTGGACGTGACCATTTTAAACAAATTTCACATCTAACATGTCACACTTAATTCTGTTTCTCACAAACTAACCCTGTCAAACTTTTTAACTGAAAGACTACAAATTTTGTTTAACATGCTTTTGAAGGCCTTGGTTTGGAAATCACTAAGGTTATATTTCAATCTAAATCTGCAGCCATTCAAAAAACAGCATCAGAATCAAGGCAAAAAGAAAAAAATCCATACAGAAGAGAACTGTTAAAATAACTTGGAAGATGTACTACTAAACTTGCAGATTTGATTTAAACACATTACAATGAAATACAGAACTTTTGTATTTATGTTCAAATCTCCTCCCTCAGCTGTAGCTCTTTGCTAATACTTTCAACAGTTTAGCGACCGAATGCTAGTTTCAGATAAATGTACATTTCCAAAGTGAGAGTATTTTCCAGCCATTAATTCCATATTCATTTTTCAGTGGGGCCTGCTTTGACCAAAATCGTAACAGTGCTGTTCATCGCTGAGGCATGTGTTCATTAAGTTAAGCCTATTGAAAGGCCAGCTGTTGTGAATCAGACCAGAAGTCCATATAGTCCAAAACCCAGTGAGTCAGACCAGAGGTTCACCACTGGTTCCCACTGTCTGAGATGCTGGGCAACACTGGATGCTCTGGAAGGGAGCCTAAGAATCAGGTAAGTCTGTGGTTGTGATATTCTTGGCACAGCTGTTCAGATTCTGGACTTTGGGGTACTGTTGCTGGCAAAATACTTATGTTGAACAAGCTAAGCTGGTAAAACCCAACCAGAAACAGGAAGAATGTGTGAAAGAAGAACCAGGTATACAGAATGACTTCCAAAAGGGATTTTTGATTCTTCTGTGATTACAAGCATCAGCCACAATTTTAGTTTCCAATAAAATGTTCTTGAAAAGCAAGAAGATACACATAACAACTCAGATCTGGTTTTCCTCTGCCACATCTTAAGCATAAGTGTTATTTTTGTTATCGAACCATACTTAAGTATTAAAACATGGATTGTTTGCTATTAATTTAAGTCTCCTTCTCCTGGCTGACTGCCAAGACAGTTATGCTATACAATTGCAATACACAAGAGATTCACAGCACACTCTCATTACTCTGCAAATACCTCGCGCGAGCACTGCCTTTCCTGACAATTGTGAGGGCATTAAGGACGAAAATTTCAAAACCTTCAGCCCAGTTACTGTATTTTTCTTCCTGAATCTGAAATTTACGTGCACCATCAAAACGTTTGCCTTAACTATGTGCAAACATTTGGAATGGGGCTGAACACGAAGAACACCATCCTCCACTCCGACCCCTCTTTTGCTGTGGGGCCATCAGTCCTGGTAAACAGGCCCAAGACCTGACTGCATTTATGCTTCACCATTCACATCATGAATAAGACATCATTACTGTCTCAGTTTTGCAAGATTAGAAGGTGCTTTGAGCATATGCAAACAAAGGAAATTAACCTAATGGAACCAAAGTCTTACAGTTTATAGACTGACTTAAAATTTATGATTAAATGCACAAAATGCTCCTGGAAGTTTCACCAAAAAAAAGTTAAAGTTATGGGTGTTCACTCAACTTCACTGTCATTGGAAGTAAATTAAGTTATTCACTTTTGTAAGCCTGTTCTAGCTGATCCTAAGATCTGAACTGAAGGGGTGGCTCAAATGCTTCTGTAGAGTCATTTATTTTTCCTAGATATCTCGACTTCTGGTGTGAAGAAAGCCACAGAAACATTTATCTTAAGCTGCAGAAGGTTTTCATCCTCCTGAAGTACCAAGTTGAAAGACAAATTATTTGAAGTTCAGTAGCACCACCAGAATTAAAAATTTATGTAAACATTTAAGATATAGATGTAGCCAATATAGATACTTATTAGAGTCTCATATAACATTATATGAGCACTTGCTTTCCAAAATACAAAGACAAAATACAGCCAGGTTAGCAAAAAAGTTAACTAATTTCCTATGCGACATCTTCAGAGTACTCAAGAAGCTGAAATACAGATGATGCTAGTCTGAGGTTTTAGTAGTCGTTACTTCCTCGGCACTCTCTAACCATACCCTGTAACATTACCCAACACTACGGTCAAAAAAATGGAAATAAACCCTCAGTCTTAGCCAGAACAGTCATCACGACCAAGGATGTGCCCACCAACAAGGCCTATGGCAGTACCCTGCTGCTCTGTGGGGCTCGGGTAAAAGCCAGGACTAGCAGCCTTCACAGGAGATCCTCAGCTTGAGGGCTCACTTCAACTGATTGCAACTTTGATCCCCTGACTTTTGGGACACTGTGTGAAACCTGGTGCTCTAAAAGTGACTGCCCAAAGTGACAACAGAAAGCATATTTCTCATCTTATCTGCAGTTATCTTTTATAAAAACTATGTGTTTAAAGGGCACAAAAATCATGTATAAATAATAACATTTACCTTAGTTTCTAGCATTAATGTTATTATCATCTTTACCTCTGATTCTGCAATCAGCCACACATCTTGACTTTACTAAAGGTCCCCCTCATTTCAATAACTCGCTCCCATGCCAGCTTCTGCTTTCACACATTGGCACCATTAATAAGCCCCCATAGGTGGATGGCATTAGGAATGACCTCTTAAAATTAAACTCATCCTATAGTTAGTTGACAGCATCTCCTCAACATGACTTTTTCTCCAGCAGATTCAGCACACACATGAGAATTTGTCCAGGTTTGTCTTCAAAACCTGGCAATTAACAATACAGTAGGGAACCCTACAGCTCTAAGTCATTGATTTGAATGCAGCTGGGGACTGTAGTGATTGAAAGAAGTTACCCTGTGGCAATCATAAAGCAGTTTGTATTTAAATAAAAATAAAAACTAGTGGCTACCACATCATGAAATCCATCACTATAAAACAGCATTCTCAGGGAGCACAAAAATAAAATTAATAAATTTTGAGAATAAATATTGAGAATAAGCCATCTCGTATTCGGAGGTGGTTCCTTCAGGACAAAACCTGAATCATTCTATTACAGGAGTTTGAGAAACTACATTTCTCCCTCGCTGATCAATTTGTTCCATCAACTAGCAGAGGACTTCCAGTACTAGAAGCCTGGAACCTTTCACAAGGGCTTCACAGAAACCACAGACTGTGTATGTAGATGCAGAAGGTGTCCTATCTGGAAAAGGCTGCTTTATGTGATGCAGTAGAATAAGGACTCATTCTCTCTGGTAATGCTGACACCAGTTTTTAAGTTCACATCAAGGCTGATTACTCAAACTGTGATCAAAGTACATGACGAAACAGTTGGATCCAAGTAGGGAATACAGATGAAAGAAAATATTTCTTTTAGCTAACGGTTTGAACACGAGGAATTATCTATTGAAAATATACAGCTTTTCTTCACAGACAGCGCTGTACTTTCTAGGAAGTAAAGCCATGCAGCTACTTTGTTCATAAAGTAAACTTTGACCACATAAACTGACATGTGCCACACTACAGACTTTCATATCACTGTCACATGACAGCCATCATTTGAACAGTGCTGATTTTTGGGAGCTGCAGGAACTATGCAACGCTCAAAAGAAAGAACATTTCTCTAGCACAGAAGTATAGTTGTCTGCTCTGCTACATGAATATTGAGAAAAAACCCTCAATTGTCAACTGCAGTTTTTCAGTATCTGCCATACACGGTACACCACAGATTTATTACATATTTTCCTAGCAATTTCAAATAACTTACAACTTAGATATAATTTGAATTTTGTTTACTTATTGCCCCAAATCAGTTCTTCACCTACAAAACAAATATTACACTGAAAAATCTCTCTATAATATGAAATACTAGCAAGTTTCTTTATATAATTTTTTATATACATACTATAAAATACTCTATAATAAAGCTACCTTGGGCTCACTACTCTCATTCCAAATGAAGTTCTTCAGATTTCAAAGAGTGGCACTGGGGTCCAGATATTAAAAGGTTATCAAAAACTGGACCAGTAGCTCTGTGAGCAGCAAGAAAAAACAGGGAGGCTCCATTTGAGGAGTGCAGGATAAGAGCTCTCTTCTACCTGGCTTCCACACTTTCACTAAATTTGTAGGAATTGCTCAACTGGAAGATCTCTGCTCCCAAATTTGTTTGAAATAGGCTAACAACCAAAAGAGTTATTAGAGTGACTGATGGCACACAGATACTCAGTTGCATTTGAGCTTCACCCCCTGAGGAAACAGCTAATGATACCTGTGGAATAATTACTGGTAATCGCTGCTACCAACTATTATCACACTTTCATATGGCTGGTATTGCTGGATCTTTTTATTTGAAATTCAGCACAGTGCCAGTGCTGCTCTCTTTCTGTTCCTGTCACCGATGCTACCTCAACCCAAACTTAACCTGGACATCCTAAATATGCAAAGCACGCCCGTAGTCTCCACTCTATGCCCATGATCAACAGACACCTTCTATAGCTAAATTTACAGACACACATCAGAAACATGAGTGGAAGTACAAGGTTTTGTGTGGAAAGGAACAGTCCTTACAGCTGTGAAACCTGCAGAAACACAGTTATGGCAAAACTACTACCTACTGACAGCACAACTCACATAGCATTTTTATTAGGAATCCCCTTTCAATGGTTTAGTTTCTGAAAATGAGACACTGAGGTAAACTTTCGTATGTTGCTTCCCTGACTAAAGGTCAATTTTGGTGACAAAATCTGCCTGAAATTTTGTTCATCTGTCTATGAAATAGATCAAGACAGACAACACACCTTCCCTGGCAACCTGCTCCAAGTTTCAAACAAGGTTTGGCTCATTCTGCCAGTTTAGGTAAATGCAAACATCTAATTTTTAATTAATAACCAACCTCAGCTTAGGTTTAAATCCAGCAGGTACGCCTGAACACACCTTCACGATCACAAGGTTCAGAAATCCTTACAATCTAGTTTTCTCGGCACAGAGTTGCTTGCACCTAACACTCACGTGGAAAGGACCATTCTGAAATGATTGCAATAAACTCGACCTTTTGTAATATTGCATAATGGAGAAGACGACAGGCCAGCCCTCGGCACGAGTGAGAGATGTGCGCACAACTTTAGGCGCAGCAAGCCCGCGGGTCCGCACACCACAGAAAGCTACGTGCAGCCTCCGCAGGAACAGGGGCCTGTGTGCATCTAACACATCTAACACTGTAAGAAAGATGAGGAGGCTTGATGACGACTGAACATTAAAATTAATGACTCAGAAATTTAAAGCAGTCGTGTTTTTGCTCGTTGCAGGGTTACAGAACAGAACGGGGGGGGGGGGGGGGGGGGAGGGGAAAAAAAAAAAAAAAAAAAAAAAAAAAAAAAACTTCACCCGAGGGAAAACGAGAGGCCAATCACACACCAAAAATC